>PVIC010043295.1:0-15454 GCA_004025085.1 Thryonomys swinderianus | reverse complement strand
GTGCAAAATCCATCTTCTTTGCAAAAATGGCCCCAATCTCCTCAACACAAATAATCTCTTTCTTGGTTTCTCTACTTTAGCACTTTACCTAAAGTTCTTTAATAACAATTAACTAGGGCTGGGGTTTAGCCCAGTGGTTCCAGCATCTAAGTTGCAAGTGCAAGGTCCTGAGTTTGATCCCCGGTAACTACATACCAAAATATTGGGTATAGTGACTCATGCCTATCTGCAATCATGGTCACATTTGACCCAATCACTCAGGTTGATTGCTGGTGGGCGTGAGTCACCACGCCCAGCACTGTATGCAGTTACTGGGATTGAACTCAGGACCTTGCGCTTGCAAGGCAGGTGATGGAACCACTGAGCTAAATCTCTGGCCCTCACTTTTCTTATTTTTTCCTTATTTCAAAAAAGCAATGTGAATGCCGGGCGTGGTGGCTCACGCCTGTAATCCCAGCACTCAGGAGGCAGAGACAGGAGGATTGCTGAGTTCAAGGCTTGCCTGGGCTACATAGTGAGCTCAGAGCCAGCCTGAACTACAAAGTGAGACCCTGTCTCAAAAAAAAAAAAAAAAAAAAAAAAAAAAAGAGGCTTAGAGAAACTGAGCTTGAGCCTGATCCATGCTACGCTGGGTAGCAAAAGACCCCAGGCCCCAGCCTGCCACAACTTTTATTCAGCACCTCTCTAGTAACAAAAATGTAACAAAGACTCAGAAGGCAGGGTAAGCACTAGCAACGGAGCAGTTCCACCTTGAAGCATCACAGCATGTGGGACACCAGAGTCCTTGTTGTTATGCAAGGTGAAGGTGAGCTGAGTGCAAAGTCTAGGCAGCCAGAAAGGGCATTCCAATTATTCTTCCCAAACAGGATTCCTTTGCAACATAGTTAAGTCCAAAGTCTGTCTGCAGGAAGGCCTGGTCAGTTTTAACCTTCCAATTATTTCTCCCAAACAGGATTGTTCCCAACACAGTTCCCATAATTCCTTGAGTTTTTTGTTTGTTTGTTTTTGTGGCACAGCGGATCCAGTGCACAACTTTACACTTGTGAGGCATCGCCATGAAGCTAAATCCCCTGCCCCTTCTAACAATTCCTGATACCATCAAGGTCATAGCTTCAGTTCTAGTATGTGATGAGTTACTTTGTCCATTATATGGCTACAGATCACTCTCCTGGTCTTAGGCAGCCACCAGAAAGTCCACTCATTGTTCTGACCGTGACCATTTGGAAAAACCTAAATGAACCAATGCAAATTCACTCTTTTACTCAGGAGCATCATGGCAACAGAAAGTACCTGCTTTTTGTGTTAGTCTTTTATGCGAAGAAAGCACAGCATAAGACATCAGTGTGGAGTTCATGGAGATCCAGTAGATGTGAGGCTACAGATTCCATAGTAGATGATCATGTCAAACAAACATTCTTACTCTGTCCTTAACACCCTGGGCTGCACAGAGACCATTTGGGGAATTGCCATATCCTCCCAGCCAGCAGTCCTTCATACAAGAAGACTTTACGGACATCTCTTTCTCCTCTTACAAGATTAACTTTGCTTAAACCCAGTCGCTTCCAGATTGTGTGCCCTCTTTACCATGCCTTTGTTGGTGTTGTATTAGGATCCTTACTCTTAAAGCCAGCTCGGGCTGCCTTAACACAGGACAAGTGGCTTAAACTAAAATTTAGTTTTGCACAGTTCCAGAAGCTAAAAGGCCAATATCTGGGTGCCGGCATGGTCAGTTGTGATGAGGGTTCTCCCCCTAGCTTGTATATGGAGTTTGAGGGAGAGACAGAGACAGAGAGAGACAGAGAGAGAGGGAGGGAGGGAGGGAAAGAGAATCTCTGATGTCATTTCTTAGAGGGACACTAAATCCATCATGATGAGAACCTCACTTTCATGACATCATCTAAACCTCCTAAGTACAGATAGACCACTGGGAGCTGAGGGAATCATGCACTCTCACCCACTTGAGTTTGGGCAATAACCCAGGGCCAATCCTCCTTCCACGGTTACACATAATACCTGTTGAAAGCCCCTAATGCAGTATGACTCAACACTGTTAATCACTCCTGTCGATCTTACCTAGAGACCCAGTGTGAGGGCCCCAGGCTGGAGTGCACCTCCTTAGAAACCTGACAGCCTGATTTTTTCTGTGGGCTGTTTGCTTTTCCAGTTGTCCCAGCACCATCTTGCTTTTCTGTTTGTGCCACATTCTTGTTTTCTGCTGGCCTGGATCTGCCCAGAGCACATTTTCTGTTTTTGTCCATAAATGTAGCTGATTTTCTTCCACTATTGGGAGTAGTCTTGCAATTCTTCACTTGCTGTACGCAAGAGCCTGGAATCTCTCTGTTGCATTTATTCCATGGTATCATAACTAGCTCCCAAAAGTTCCCAGCTCCAAACACCATCACATTAAAGATTAGAGTTTCAGGCCAGGGATTTAGCTCAATGCTTCCAGCATCTGCCTGGCAAATACAAGGTCCCGAGTTCTATCTCTAGTACCACATACTACAATGCCAGGCATGGTGGCTTATGCCTGCAATCCCAGCAATCAAGAGGGAGGAGGATTGCTGAAAGTTTGACGCTAACCTGGGCTACATAGTGAGCTCAGGGCCAGCCTGAACTACAAAGCAAGACCCTGTCTCAAAAAACTAAAAAAAGAAAAAAGAGGAAAAAAAAAAAAGATTAGAGTTTCAATATATGAGGTTTCAGGGAGGGAACCACAATTAGACTTATAATCTTTTTGCTGCAATGCACATTTCTTTGACACGGACAATATCCATGTAACATGG
This sequence comes from Thryonomys swinderianus, assembly GCA_004025085.1. Classification (NCBI taxonomy): domain Eukaryota; kingdom Metazoa; phylum Chordata; class Mammalia; order Rodentia; family Thryonomyidae; genus Thryonomys; species Thryonomys swinderianus. The sequence goes on along the minus strand of PVIC010043295.1, from coordinate 12,671 downwards.
AAGTCACATAGATTTGTATATGACTTTCCCTTTAAGTTAATGTCCTTTCTCGGCATCTGTCTTTCTCTGTCTCTACCTCGCTTTATCTATCACACTAGGAATTGAGCATAGGTATTTCATTCAGCGTAAGAGCTTCACAATGAGCTACCTTCTCAGGCTCCCTCCCCATTTCTCACCAAGTCTCTAAACTTTTTTTCTTTTTTTGAGACAGGATCTCCCTTTGTGCTTGCCAGGTAGATGCTGGAACCCCTGATCTAATCCTGACCCATCTCTAAACTTCTTAGGCTGGGCTCCTTGAGTGCTGTGATCACAGGCATACACCACTAGAGCCAGCCAAATTAATGTTTTCAAGCAATCAGAGTGACTGCTTTCATATTTACAGAAATAGTCTTAGTTATATTTGAAAACTTTAGGAACACGCTGAAGTTAATAACGCAAGTTTTTACAAAAAGCCAGTGAGCCTTTAAATGCAAATCAGTTTATACCTTTTACACACTTGAAACTGTCCAGTAGTATTCTGTTTTGTATTTTGTTTTTGGTTTTCGAGACTGGGTCTCACTTTGTAGTTCAAACTGTCCCTGAGCTCACTATATAGCCCAGCCAAGCCTTGAACTCATAGCAATATTTCTGCCTCTGCCTCCCGAGTGCTGGAATTATAGGCATGAGCCACCACACCTGGCCTATGCATTTATGTCTTTTGATGTCCGCTGTTTCTCTCATCTTGTGAGGACAAAAACTACACTGGGCAGAAACATTTTTTTCCTCTTTCTTTCTCTGCTTATTGATATAACTGAAGAAATACTGGTTGTATTCATGTAGGTATGCAACCCAGAAGACCTAACTAAGCAAAGGCAGTGCTCAGTGGGTGTTTTATTTGTGCAAAAAGCACAGGCAAATACATTTATATTGCTTTCTGTTGATATTTTTGCAGAACAGGTGCTCTCATGGGGGAAACAAAGGCTGCCAGCCTCATTTTTCCATTTACATGCTACCTGTAAGGCATTATGTGGGCCTATTTACTTAATACATTAATGCACTGTATAACACTGTATTGTTACCTCTTCACCTAGCATAACTCTGGAAGCTCCTTGGAGATAGGGCAATAGTACATTGCAAATCTTTGTGACCTGGGCTATGAAGAGATGGTGATGCAGTTTGTCCAGCTGGCTTGTGGAAAGAATGGCACTGGTTCTGGCCAGAAGTTTCAGTGTTTCTTAACACTATCCTAACTAGAGTTGGAAAAAGCTGGAGATAATAGGTCTCACGAAAGTGTTCTGAGGGTTATTGCATTGCAAATTTTTGTTTTGTTTTGTTTTTTGTTTTTTGTTTTTTTTTTGAGACAGGTTCTTTCTTTGTAGTTCAGGCTGGCTCTGAGCTCACTATGTAGTCCAGGCAAACCTCGAACTCAGCAATTCTCCTGTCTCTGCCTCCCAAGTGCTGGGATTACAGGCGTGAGCCACCATGCCCGGCACTGTGGTATGTGGTATTGATTGCTGGTGGGTGTGAGTCTCCATGCCCAGCATCATGCCCAGCATTGTATGTGGTTACCGGGGATCGAACTCAGGACCTTGTACTTGCGAGGCAGGTGCCGGAACCACTGAGCTAATCCTCTGGCCCTGCATTGAAAGTTTTTACCTGCAGGAGTTTTCATTTGGGTTGAGAGAAACCTGGTCCCACCCAAAGAATGAGGAAAGGGACCCTTCAACAGCATTCCCTCCCTCCCTCCAGAGACAAGGCTGCTGAGAAACTCCAGGCAAGATCTGTGATATGCAAGAATGAGCTCTGTAGATTCAAAGTCTCATTCTCCTGCCCACCATTTTCTTTTTTGTAGTGGTGAATATTGATTGAACCCAAGGCTTCCAGGATCCCAGACAAGCTCTCTACCACTGAGTTATAGCACCACCGTGCTTCGTTCTATTTGATCTTCATAAAAACCCTGAAGTTAGTTACTATTGTTACTTTCATTTAAAAAAAAATGTTTGTGATTGCTTTAGCCGAATATTTACTAAAAAAAATTGTTTAAACATGATGGCTTGAAGCATGTATACTTTGGACCAGAGATTTAGCTCTGTGGTTCCCGTGCCTGCCTCACAAGTGCAGGGTTCTGAGTTTGATCCCTGATAACTACATACTACAGTACCAGGTGTGGTGAATCACACCCACCAGGAATTGGTACCACGTATCACAATGCTGGGTGTGGTGGCTCACACCTGTCATCCCAATACTCGGGAGGCAGAGGCAGGAGGATTGCTGAGTTCAAGGCTTGCCTGGGCTCCATAGTGAGCTCAGGCCCAGCCTGAACTACAAAATCAGACCCTGCTTCAAAACAAACAAACAAAACAAAACAAAAAACAAAAACACTCTATACTTTAGGGATTAGTTGAGATAATATGCATTAAATCACAAATTTACTTTTTGTAATGAGAACACTTAAAATCTACTCTCTTGACAACTTTCAAGAATATATTTTTATAAACTATAGTCACCCTGTTGTACAATAGATCCTTTGAACACATTCCTCCCAACTAAAGGTTTGTGTACTCTGAACAACTCCTATATTATAATATAGATAAGGAAGTGAAGGCTAACACAATTACATTAACTTGTGCCAAACCACATAACCAGAAAAGGTATTGAGCTGGGATTCAAATTGCCTATCTTACTTTACCCAGGCTGCCTTGTAAATAAAACTAACTTTACGTGCAGGTCAGTAGAGCAGGATGGACCTTGAAGCATGTGGGTAGTCAGCTGCTTTTGATATCTAACTTTATGCCTGTTTAGGGTTTATTGTTTTACGCTATACTTTGTCCTAAGGTTTTGTGGGTCACCCAACAGTATACAGGTGCTTCTTGATTTATGATGGGGTTATGCCCAGACAAGCTCCTTGTAAGTTGAAAATATCATAAATCAAAAATGCAATCAATATACCCAACATGGTAAACATAATTATGGTAAGCAACATCAACCCACTGTAGCATCTCGTTTCATCCTCTAATCTTGTGGTTGCCTGGGGACTATGGTTCACTGGTGCTGTTCAGCATTTTGAGAGAGGATCCTATTACATATCATTAATGCAAGAATACATCAAAATTTAAAATTTGAAGCACATATATATATATATATTTTTTGAGATAGGGTCTCACTTTGTAGTTCTTGCTGGCCCTGAGCTCACTACATAGCACAGGCAAGCCTTGAACTCAGCAATGTTTCTGCCTCTGCCTCCTAGTGCTGGGATTACAGGCTTGAGCCAACAAACCTAGCATCTGTGGTATGACGTACTGATTGCCAGTGGGCGTGGCCACCACACCCAGTATTGTTGTATGTGGTTACCGGGGATTGAACCAGGGACCTTACGCTTGCAAGGCAGGCACTGGAACCACTGAGACAAATCTCCGGGCCCTGAAGCATATTTTTTACCAACTGCTTACTGCCTTTGTAGTATTGCGAAGTTGAAAAATCCTACATGAAGCCATTATAAATTGGAACAATCTATATTACTTGGATAATTCTTGGATAGTATTTTTATACCTCTGAGTACAAATATGAAATCAAGTCTATTCCATGCATTTGAAAAATACTTGATGTACTAATTTGCTAGCGGCTGTCATAACAAAGTAGTACAGGCTGCAGAGCTGGAAAAACAGACATGTATTTTCCTACCAGTCTGGCCTAAAAGTCAGAGATCAAAGTGTCGATAGGGTTGGTTTACTCTGAGGGTCTTACTCTTGGATTTGCCCATAGCTGGCTCCCTCCTATGTATTCAAATGATATCTATTTCTTAATCTCTTTTTTCTTTCTTTCCTTTTTTTTTTGAAACAGGGTCTTGCTTTGTAGTTCAGGTTGGCCCTGAGCTCACTATGTAGTGCAGGGAAGCCCCAAACTCAGCAATCCTCCTGCCTCTGACTCTGCCTTCTGAGTGCCGGGATTATAGGCATGAGCCGCCACACCTGGCATTGAGGTATGTGATACTGATCGCTGGTGGGCGTGAGTCACCTCACCCTATATTGTTGTATGTAGTGACACGGGATTGAACTCAGGACCTTGTGCTTATTAGGCAGGTGCTGGAACCACTGAGCTAAATCACCGGGCCTCTTAATCTCTTCTTATAAGAGTCACTATATTAAATTGATAGCACAACTTAATCACCTCATCTTAATTGCCTCTTTAAAGACTCTGTGTCCAGTACAATCACATTCCTGGGTACTGAGGATTACAAATTCAATATACAACTAGGGATGGGTGGGAGGGAAACACTGCTCAGCCCTTAACTCTAGGATCAGCAGAGTAAACCTTGAAAATAATCCTGGATACAGAGGGTAGCACTTTTACTTCTACAACAAAATTGGCAATAATACACATTTTACACTTGATTTCTATTGATTTTTATTCCAAGGCATTATTTTACTTTTTTCCCTTCTTTTAGAAAATCAATGTATTCATGCCAAATGCAGATTTTTCGGGAACTGTAGTCTACACTGTGCAAGAATCTACACCATCATCTAGAAACACACACGAAAGGGAAGCTGTGTGCCCTCATTGTCATATTGCTTATAGAGTAGATTTCTTTTTTATTAATTTAATTTTAAAATATCTTAGTATATTTGCAGTACAGGATTATACTCATCATGGGGAGTTGGTACCTATACACAACTACAGTGGGTTTCTTATCTTAAAGGTCATTTCAATTGATGATTACTTCTGACTAAAGAAAAATCAACCTTCAAAAATGGAAACATTTCATACACTTACAAACTATGGGGAAAGTTGCTAGGACTCTCTCTTTCTAGAAATATCCTCTAGATGGGGCCAGAGATTTAGTTCAGTAATTCCAGCAGCTGCCTAGCAAGCACAAGGTCCCTAGTTCAATCCCTGGTAACCACATACAACAATACTGGGCCCAGTGACTCATGCCCAACAGCAATCAGTACCACACCTCACAGTGCAGGACGTGGTGGCTCATGCCTGTAATCCCAGCACTCTGGAGGCAGAGGCAGGAGGATTGCTGAGTTTGAGGCTAGGCTGGGCTACATAGTGAGCTCAGGGCTAGCCTGAACTACAAAGCGAGACCCTGTCTCAAAAAAACTAAACAAAACCCTCAAGAGCAGGTATTTTTCTTACCAGGAATAGTTTGAAAGAAAGAAAATAAAAAGAACTGTTAATCTAATTTGTAAAACAGATAATAGCAAAACCTGAATTCGGAGTCCTCCCTTTGAATTTATCTATTCTCTACCCAGGGCAACTCAGTGATCCAAACACAAGAGCACATGGTTGTATTCTTTTCCCAATTTTTAGTGAATGAGTAGTGTTGATTTATTTTTCTGACTGGACTCCTGAAAATTGTAGTCAGTCGGTTGTTTCCTTTAAGGAAAGGATGACTTGAACAAATCGGTATGATGTCTGTTGCAGGAACAGGCGGTATATGGTTTTATTGGTGACATAGCCCCTCTTGATTCTAGATTTTCTCATACCAGATAATGAAATAAGTCTCAAGGAAAAGCAGAAAAATGTAGCTTCTTTTAAAAAGTTTAAATTGCAGTTCAAAAACATGTAGCGTTTACCATTTTTAAATGATTTTCAAGCATACAGCTCAATAATTCTAAGAGTATGCACAGTGTTTGCAATAGATCTCCAGATTTACTCACCATTTGCAAAACTGGCAATCTGCTTCTGTTAAACAACTCTTGATCGCCTCTCATATTGGCCCTAGGAAGCACTATACTATTTTCTATTTCTACGAACGTGACTATTTTTAGATGTTTCCTATAAATGGAGTCTTTTTAATGATTAACTCATTTCACTTAAGCATAGTGTTGTTAAGGTTCATCCATACGGTAGTGTGGGACAGGATTTGGTTATTGTGTATATATTACATTTTATTTACCCATTTCATCCATTGATGGACACTTCAGTTGCTTCCATTTCTCTCTTTTTTTAATTTTGAAACAGGGTCAGGATGGCCTTGAACTTATTATGTAACCCAGATCGGCCTCAAACTCCAGCAGTTCTCCTGCCTCAGACTCTCTGGTGCTGGGATTATAAGTGCGTGGTGCCATCTCTTCTCAGTCCTGCGCAAGGCTGCTGTGAACATGGGTGTGGAAGTGTCGTCTGGCTTCTTTTTGTTTCTTTGTAGAATTTAAGCTTTCCCAAAGAGGCTTTGACAAGTCACAGTGTTGCAGCTGGATCTAGAATGTTCCTCTTTTCAGAGTTTGTGTTTGGAACTCCTGCGAGGAAGTTGTCCTTGTCACAGAGCCCTTGGTCCTATCACCTGCATCAGAGGGTCTGGGTTTGATTTTGCTAAGCAGGCCTGTTTTCCTTACCTGGTGGCTGAGAACAAACAGACACTTAAAGATCTCCTCCATCCATTTATCTAACATACACTGACATTAGATTTTCTTTCCATCCTCTCTTTGCTTCTTGGTCTCTTGCCTGGAGAAAATAGGGCCCGATTGGTGAGAGCTCAGTATGCTTGATCACTGCAAGGGTAGCCACCGTCACTGCCCAGGAACCCCTCCTTAAGCATGGGTGACCGTGTTGTGGGGCCAAAGGGATTCTTGTTCTCGGAACTCACTTCCAAGTGACTAACCTACTGAGAAACGGTGACTGTTTCAGAAGTCCTCCTTAAGGAACTATTCTGAGCTTCTCTCTTTCTCCATCCTCACTCATCCTCCATGTCTTCTCCGTGTTCAACTGTCTAGGATGTTGGCTCTGATGGAGAGAGCCTCTGAGAGTCCCCAGGTAGACTGCAGGGATAGCTAACAAGCAACACCTTAGGATGAAACAAGTATGACTCCAGGGTGGAAGAAGATTACAGGGAGAATATATGTCACTGGGTTTCATACATTAACCTTTAGTTTCAATGGTGCTTTCTTGAGTCCTCAATCTAAATTGTGTCCTTTGTTATACACTTTCAGGGATCCTATTCTTTTCTCAAGTAAGGCTAATGAAAACTTGACAGTTAATCAATGTCTCCTTTTTTATTCACTTTCTTCTCTTGGCTTCTAAGAAATCCAGATTTTCTTTCTACCATCCTGGTTGATCCTTCTCAGACCTTTTTTGCTTGTTTCTTCTCATATCCTCAACCTCTGAATATTAAAGTTCCCAGAACTCAAATTTATGGCTTTTCTTTTCTCTCCACACTCCATTTCTTGATCCATAGCTTTTAAATACTATTTCTGTGCCAGGGATTTAGCTTAGTGGTTCTGGCATCTGCCTGGCAAGCACAAGGTCCAGAGTTTGATCCCCAGTACCACATACCATAATGCCGGGCATGGTGGCTCAGTCCTGTAATCCCAGGACTCAGGAGGCAGAGGCAGGAGGATTTCTGTGAGTTCGAGGCTAGCCTGGGCCACATAGTAAACTCAGGGCCAACCTGAACTACAGAGACAGACCCTGTCTCAAACAAAACAAATAAACAAAACAAAAACAACAAATAAATTCTATTCTCATGACTCTCAAATTTGTATCTCTTCTGAACTCTGGACTCATCTACATCATACTCTATGTGATATCTCTACTAGCATATCAGAAAGAGGCAAGCTAGGCTTACCATACCACTGAAATTATCTCCTCTCGAAGTAAATGATAAATACATCCTTCCCATGCTCAGGCCAAAATCCTTGGTCATATCCTTACTTATCTTTCTTTCCATACTCATTTTTAATTTACCAGCAGGACCTGTCTTCCTTGGCCTCAAAATCTGTCCAGAACTCAACCACCTTCAATTGCCTAAGCCACCATCATGTTCTCCCGTTACTCAATGGTTTCCTCACCTAAATTAATAATTGTGAATGCCATCAATCCAGTACTGAGAGAAATTATTTGGAGGAAGTACTGTAAATATATAAATATCTTTGTAGCTATGAGGCTGCCTAAACAGGCCCCAAATTAACCTTAAAGATACTAGGTTTTGGGCTGAAGATTTAGCTCAGTGGTTCCAGCGCCTGCCTCACAAGTGCAAGGTCCTGAGTTCAATCCCTGGTAACCACATACAATGCTGGGTGTGGAGACTCACGCCCACCAGCCATCAATACCACATACCACAGTGCCAGGCATGGTGGCTCACGCCTGTAATCCCAGCACTCAGGAGGCAGAGACAGGAGGATTGCTGAGTTCCACGCTTGCTGGGGCTACATAGTGAACTCAGGGCCAGCCTGAACTATAAAGCAAGATCCTGTCTCAAAAAGAAAGATATTAGGTTTTGTTAAGAGTCATTTGAAATGACACACAACAGCATGCAGAATGATGACCTATACTTAGTGTTTGGATTCCATGTCAACCACATGTATGGCAAAATTAACATACAGGAGAACAACATTAAAAATCTCTTAAATCCCTCATGCAGTACAGATTACATGCTTTTATATACTTCATGCCATCTCAGTCAGTTCAGCACAGCCAGCTCTCCCTCCAGAGTTGGAGCAGATGGTCATGGCTGTTTCTTTGGTTGAGTACCAGATGAAGTGGTTGGCTACAGTTTAAGGGCCATATTGTAGGGAGTAAAAAATATATATATATATGTACATATTCATCTGTATTATTTTCTTCTGCTGAGCATATAGTTGAATTCAAGCAACTTAAATGTTTGTGCTCTGTAACTCCATTGTACCACTTGGTACAAGGAGTGTTGTCAGATCCTCTTCATTGTTTATTGTAGAGATGAGGACTCATAAGTGGAAAGAGGTAGAAAATAACACTTGGGCCATCGCAACAGTTGGCACAGCCAACTAAGAGAATGTCAACTATGATGATTTTCTAAATTAAAAAAAAGCCTTTAATCTTAATTGCATGCTGGCTCTAAATCCCTATTTAAAAAATAGAGTGTGTGTGGAGTGCCTGCTATGTGCTAAGGGTTAGAAGAGTTTTGTTTTGAGGTCCCATTGCAGTATCTCATAGCAACCCTTTGGAGAAAGTGTTATGATCCCTGTGACTCTGTGGTTATCCTCCACAACAGCCAGGCAGGCACATGGGCTTTCCCCATTGCCTGAAAGAGTACGCCAGGGCCAATGATGGAAACACTACGAGCCCTGGGTGTGGTGCAAGCATTCTTGTCCTCTTCCTTTGGGTAGTCTTTCAGTCTATATGGAACCCACTTCACAGTGGTACCTGAAAAACTACCTCTACCCCACAAAACTTACTAGAGTATTTCTTTTTAGTTTTTTTGAGGTAGGGTCTCCCTTTGTAGTTCAGGCTGGCACTGAGCTCACTACTTAGCCCAGGCAAGCCTCTGCTTCTGCCTCTGCCTCTGCCTCTGCCTCTGCCTCCCAAGTGCTGAGATTACAGGTGTGAGCCACCATGGCTGGCATTGTGGTATGTGGTACTGATTGCTGGTTGTGGTATTCTTGTATATAGTTACTGGGGATAGAATCAGGGACCTTGTGCTTGCTAGGCAGGTGCTAGAACCACTGACCTAAATCTCCAGCCCTTCTCTCTATTTTGAGACAGGGTCTCACTTTGTAGTTCAGGATGGCCCTGAGCTCACTATGGAGCCCAGGTAAGCCCCGAACTCATAGCAGTTCCCTTGCCTCTGCCTTCCAAGTGCTGGGATTACAGGCGTGAGCCATCGTGTGTAGCACTGTGATGTGTGGTTCTGATTGCTGGTGAGCGTAAATTCACACCCGGCATTATGTTATATGGTTACTGGGGATAGAATTTAGGACTTGGTGATTGTGAGGCAGACACTTGAACCACTGAGCTAAATCCCTGGCTCCTCAAATCATATTTAAATATTAGTCATGAGTCATGTTGCCAATATTCAAACCTTTTAACTTTTCCACATCTTTTCTTTTCTATTGCTTCTTCCTCAGGAAACTGACTTCATGCTACGTGGCCCGCTATGCTCAAACCAGGACAAAGGGCTCCAATCGGTCACACTGGTTAAGATGAGGAAGGAGCAGGAAGGGAAAGAATAGGGTGAGAAGAAAGCAGAGGTGTGGTGATTCTGTATTTTGTATTTATATGTAAAGACAGCGATACTTGGGGACTTAAAGTAGCTTTTCCCATGTGACCTGACAAGTAAGCAGCTGAGCTGGGAGTTGACCCTGGGTCAGTAAAGCTCCAAAACACTGGCTGTTTCCATTACATCATGCTACTTAATATAAATGGCAAGATCTCATTAAATGCAGATACTGGGCCATGGTGATGAGCAGACTTTGTATGTATACAGTTACGAACAGCTTGCTAAAGGAGTCAAGAAGAATCCAGAAGGGAAGGGCTCTGACCAACACTATACATGACAAATTGTAACTCTGTACATGGAACCGTGCTAGATCCTCTGAGGGGAACACAGAGCATCTGATGAGATGACCCTCAGGAAACTTGCAATCTATATGAGAGGAAAAATAATGGAGAACCTTCTGGAAACAGAGCACAGTGTCGTTGGACAATTCAGGTGAGCTTCTGGGAGTGACTTACTTGTGAAGATGTTGGTGAGGATTAGGGAATTGGAAACGAATAAGGCAGTGCTCTAGCTCAGTACAATAGGGTTCTATTACCCATGCCACTAAAACGTGAGGGGGCACAGTTCAGCTGCCCAAAGAGGGAGGAACAGGGCCCTCTCCCAGGAGCTGTGACTTTCGTTAGCAAGAAGTAATCAACTTGTGGTGACTCGGGAAGGAGGAAGCCACAGTGGTAAGTAAATACCTCCATGTCCTGCTTCCCCGTCTTCGGCTTTCCATTAGCTAACCCTGAGCAGAGCCTGGAGGCCCAGCATTGGTTCCAGCCTTTAAGACCAGTCTTCTGTCATGGCGAAGAGTGAAAAAAGGTAGAGAGTGGATCTGAAAGGGGCCAATCAAAGACAATTTTCTAAATCTTTCCATCATGTAAGTACATTATAGAGGGTTCAAGCCACAAGAATGTTACTGTAAATTCTCTTGTGAATAATGGCCTTATCATGTGGTATCATTTTTATATATCGTCATGTTCTTTTATTTGGTTAGATTCAGTTAAGAACACCTGGAATTAACTATTAAAAGAGACTGGCTTCCAGCTTCACCCAAAGTGAGAGGCAGGTGATTTAAAACGGCTGAATGAGTACATTTCAATTGATAAGCAGAATTTTTGCTCAAATTTTCCCGTAGTGTAACTTTATTCTGCTCACTCAGGTTTTCTCCATGCCTCTTTCTGTTATTTTTTGATGACTTTTTTCTTCCATGTTTTACTCTCTCCTTTTCTCCCATAAAAAGGGCTGCTTGGCTCATGCCTCCATCAACAGACACTTGGAAATAATGTACTGTGGCAGCCTTTCAAGGATTGTTTCTCTTTCCTCCCTCCAGAGAGAAAAACCAAAGGGTAAAGATGGCTGGAGGAATTGGATCAGAACATTGTTTTACTGGAATTCGCAGCTGTTTCTGGATTGTAGAAATCACTGGAGGGAAACAATGTGTTCAGGGACTGAAGGAAATGGTTTGGCTCCAATCTGTCCCAAGATATCTGGGGAGGAATTTCTTCATTGTTATAGAGGTTAACACTCACTAAAGATCTTGCCTCTCTCTGTGGAGTGTGTTTGTCAGGGGAGCAACATGGGAAATTCACATAGGACCAAGTAAAGAAGGTAAATGCTACTGAAAGGCAAAGGTGGGGGCTTTCAGGGCCCAGGGCTTTCTCTGGTTTTTCCGTAAGTGTGCACCCATTAAAGTTTCACGTCTTAAAGGTTTTTCTTTATAAATTACCAGGCCTTAAGTCTTCTTTAGTAGCAAGAGAAAAATGGAGTGAGACACGTATTTCTCGTATTTAATGTGAAGTCCTGTGAGTTTTAATGAAAGTCTGTAGTAGTTGGGCGTGTTGTTGCATGCCTGTGGTCTCAGCTACTTGGGAGGCTGAGGCAAGTTGTTCGTTCACAAGTGTGAGGCCATACTGGGCAATTTAGCCTCACCCTATCTCAAAATAAGCAATAAGAGTTGGGGATAGATTGCATTATAGACTGCCCTTGAGTTCAACCCCTGGTACTGAAAAAAGAAGATAGATATGTTTTAATAGGAATTGAAACACTAGCCTGTGGATAACTAAAGGCAGGAAAAAGATTGGCATCCCTGATTCCATTTTGTGTCTCCCTTACTACCTTAAAAGTTGGGGCAGAACTCAGCTGAGCTGCACTTCCTGACATGGCCATGCTGACTAAAGCTTCTTCTCTGCACCTTGCTGTGGCTATCTCCTTGATTGATGCTATGGGGCAGGCGGCCAACTGTAGTCGTTGAGACCACTGGAACTGGAGCTTTTGCCCAAGATCCCAGTAATGATGTAAACCTCTTACCATCAGCTTCTATCACTCCCCCTAACTCCCCCAGTACCTGTGTAGCTGAGCCCAGCCCTAACTCCCGAAATCTATAGTTTTTCCTTGACAGTTATAGTATCAATGGACTATGCTATAAGCTTTGGGCTCTGTCTTCTTTCACTTTAATATATTGTATTTGTGATTTATCCACATCTGCATCAGCAATTTGGCCCATTTTTTAAAAAATGTAACATACATAGATACAACATAAAGTGTACATTGTATGTATACAATTCAGTGCCACTGAGTACATTCACATTGTTCGAACCACCATCATCATCCATCTGTAGAACTTTTCCTAAACTAAAACTCTGTAGCCATTAAACAATGAGTCCCTAGTTCTCCTTCTCTCCACCCTCTGGTTACCTCTACTGTACTATTTCATTTTTTACTTTGAGACAGG
>PVIC010043294.1:5222-15599 GCA_004025085.1 Thryonomys swinderianus | reverse complement strand
AAAAAAAAAATATGATCATCAAACGATTCAGCCATACCACTATTGGGTATATACAAAGTCGAAATTAGTAAGTCAAAGGGATATCTGAACTCCTATATTCAATGCAACATTAGTCACAATGGATAAGAAATTATGATGGGCACTACATCAAATGAGTGGATAAAATACGATATGTGGACAGTCTTAAACCTAACAGGATTCCACTAATTAGCTTGATGATGACATGAAAATCATATGAATCTAGCAGAAACCATACACTGAATTTTGAATTTGATCCCCCCCAATTTATAATATGAAATGTTTTCTCCAGATACTAGATAATGGCAGAAGGCTACAAGTGCCATCTTCTAACACTGGAAAGTCAGTGCTTTTTAGATGCACTTTATTGTGAAAGTTTTTTCATTATTTTACCCAATTGTATGGAAATGAGCATGAGTTGAACAGCTAGATTAAGTAATGGTGTTCTACAGGTTAAGAGTATTAAATGTACTTTCAATTTAACTATACTTTCAACTGTTGTCCTAAGTCAAGGAACACTTATATATACACAATGGAATGCTATTTAGCCTTTAAAGAGAAAAAACTGTTGTCCTAAGTCAAGGAACACTTATATATACACAATGGAATGCTATTTAGCCTTTAAAGAGAAAAAACTGTGGAGAAAAGCACCTGCCTAGCAAGCACAAGGTCCCTGGTTCAATTCCCCCATAACCATATACAGTACCAGGTATGGTGGCTCACGCCTGTAATCGCAGCACTTGGGAGGCAGAGGCAGGAGGATTGCTGAGTTTGAGGCTTGCCTGGGCTACATAGTGAGCCCAGGGTCAGCCTGAACTGCAAAGCAAGACCCTGTCTCAAAAAGAGAGAGAGAGAGAGAAAGAGAGAGAGAGTAAAGTGTCACTTTTAACATGTTACACCAGCAAGACATTATGTTAAGTGAAATAAGCAAGGCACAGGAAAATAAAACTACATGATCCAGAAGGAGAAAGTTAAATGAGGAATACCAAAAATTAAGGAGTAGGGAGAGAAGAAAGGAATGGAGAGTTAGGTGATGGTCAAGGCTTATAGTTTCAGTGAGAAAGGAAGGATAAGTTCAGAGATCTGTCTACAGCTGACTTACTACAACCAATACTAATGTAATGTATATTTCAAAAGAACCAATAGAGTATATTTCAGAGGTTTTCGCACAAAAGATAAGTAACTGAGATAATACATGGTTTAATTAGCTTGATTTCATCATTTCATATTGTATTCATAAATCAGACTGTCACATTGTATATCATAAATGTATATAATTGATATGTCAATTAAAATATTTTTGAAAAAGAAGAAGAATCAAAATAGTAAAAATAAAATACCATAAGAAATCAGAAGCAAAAGAACTGATTCCCAGCTGGGATGATTGGAAAAATACTGAGATAATAATATTGGATAACAGATGGGCCAGGATATATACATGGAATTGGGATATTTGTAGAAGCAGGCAAACAAATTGGAAAGGAAGAGCAACAATGTGAAGAAAAGTGGCCTTATGAGAAAGCACCCATGCTCATGCAGAAGTGGCGACGCACAGCAGAGAGAGGGGTAATTAAAATTGAGGTAGGACACTGAGGTTTGGACCTATTTGGACAGGCTTGGCCTCTAAGGCTGAGAAGTCTGGATTTTACTGTGTAATTAGGGAGGTGGTAAAGATTTCTGAGCAGGAAAAAGCATCATCAAAGTTGCGCCTTAGAAAGATCAATCCAACAGTAATTGAAGTAACTGAACATCAATCAAATGCAGATGATATAGCACAGTGAATATAATGTAAGCCTGCAGGAATTCAGGAATTCATTTATAAAAATGTAATTTATATGCATCTTTTCAGTAACACAGCTCTATAAACTGTCTTGCTCATAGACTAGTACCTAATTATATAAGCATCTAAAAAGGTCATAAGTACTATAAAATGATATCACAAAACCTCTGCCTTTGCCTGGAAATCCTTCCACCCCCTTTCCCTTCCAGTAAACTCCTTATCCTCTGGTCTCAGTTTAAATGTCACTTCCTCAGACAGGCTTTATTCTAATCACTTATCCAAATTGGGTACCCTGCTTTTCTCTCTCAAAGGAACTTACATGTTTTCTTCATGGTACTTATCACAATTTAGAAGTAGATGTTCTGGTCATTAATTGGACTAACTCCTCAAACAGACTGCCAGGGGAAGCACTGTACCTTTTGTTCATCACTGTATCTTCCAGAGCCCAAATGTCCTATTGGCTAAGGAACTTTATTTCAAAGAGAGAATTTAAATGAAAGGAATAAGGATGGCCTTGTATAGGATCCTACTCACTCCAGTCAGTGTAAACATTATATGCTGTGACAAGAGCTAAGACAAATAATATCAACAAGTATGAAAATTGTGATACAGGAACCAATGTAAAAAAGGGGAGGCAAGTTAAAGCCTGGTCAACACAACAACATTCCATATGAAAAAAAACAAACAAGGGGCCACAGATTTAGTTCAGTAGTTCCGGCAACTGCCTAGCAAGCTCTAGGTCCTGAGTTTGATCCCTGTAATCACATACAATACCAAGCATGGTGACTCACACCCATCAGCAGTCAGCACCCCATACCACAGTGCTTGGGGTGATCACTTGGGAGGCAGAGGCAGGAGGATTGC
The DNA here is from genome assembly GCA_004025085.1 of Thryonomys swinderianus. Classification (NCBI taxonomy): domain Eukaryota; kingdom Metazoa; phylum Chordata; class Mammalia; order Rodentia; family Thryonomyidae; genus Thryonomys; species Thryonomys swinderianus. The sequence goes on along the minus strand of PVIC010043294.1, from coordinate 12,937 downwards.
TGAGCTCAAGGCTTGCCTGGGGTACATAGTGAGCTCAGGGCCAGCCTGAACTGCAAAGCAAAACCCTGTCTCAAAAAAAAAAAGTCTTTTATTCAAAGAATAGATTGGGTTTTTAGTCATATACAACTCATGCATTTTACATAATAAATCTGGTGTAAAGCTTTCCTCATCTAGTTATGAGTAAGATTAGCAGTATAATAAATCTTAGAGTATAATTCATCTTCTCAGAACAGGTTCAAATCATCAGGAAAGTGCATTAAAAAGTGTTTGGTATCTCTGGTCATGAGATAAATGCAAATCAAAATGACACTGAGATTCCATCTTACTTCAGAAAGAATGGCTATCATCATAATTTTGAAAAACAACCAATAGGAGCCAGAGATTTAGCTCAGTGATTCTGGCACCTGGCTAGCAAGCACAAGTTCCCTGGTTTGAGCCCTGGTAATCACATAAAATAATACCAGGTGTGGTGACTCACGCTCACCAGCCATCAGTACCACATAGCACAATGCCTGGCCTGGTGGCTCACACCTATAATCCCAGCACTTGGGAGGCAGAGGCAGAGGCGGGAAGATTGCTAAATTCAAGGCTTTCCTGGGCTACATAGTGAGCTCAGGGCCAACCTGAACAACAAACAAGACCCTGTCTCAAAAAAAAAAAAAAAAAGAAACCAATACTGGTGAAGTTGTGGGGTTAAAAAAAAAACCCCTTTTTGTGCTGGTGAACATATAAACTAGTACAACCACAATGAAAATCAGTACAGAGATTCCTCAAAAAAACCCACTCAAATAGAAATTCTATTTGACCCAGCTGTAACTCTGGATATCTTCCCCCAAAGAGTTAAAGACATAGTATAATGACACATGTATATTGTATTTATAGCAGCATAAATCACAATAGTTAAATCTAAGAATTGCCCCCATGGGCATCAATAGATGAATGGATAAAGAAAACATGGTATCTATACACAATGGAATACTATTCAACTGCAAAAAGGATGAACTTTTTGTCACTTGTAAGAAAATAAATTATCTTGAGGCCATGATGCTACTAAAAATAAAGCAGACACACAGCCCTAAATATCATTTCTTTGTTATATGAGAAACCAAACATGTGAATAACTTACAGAAGAAAGTAAAAGGTAAATGAAAGAATGCTTTATAGATGGGAAGAGGATGGGGACTCTGGAGTGTGGAGGATCCAGAAGGAAAAAGTAAAAAGGTCTAAGATGTGATATTTATATGTATCAACTCTCCATGATAAATGTATTCACTATGTATCACAAATGTACTAACAAAAATAATTCTAAAAAAGAATACTGTATATAAAATCTAACCGTCACAGGTAAACACAGCATTTGATCCAGTCTAATTTTTGTTCAGGAATACCATAGTGCCTATTCCTCTTAATATCAGCATTATCACCACCACATCTTCTGCATCCCAAAAGTCCTTCAGCAGCCACTATTACAATAAATCAAGCACAAAGCTAACGAATTACAGACCCAAATTCACAAATCTTAACAATAGTATTTGCCACTGCCCTTGGTACTAGTTTCTAGGTCGCTATCACAACATGGTCATGTAGTGAAAACATTGTTTGCTAACAGATCTCATTTCACCTGGTTTTTATTAGAAATATCCAATCTCCAGGAGAAATATCTGAACCTCTATATCACTAACCAAGCATAATCTGTGTTCTTCCCTAACTGTCTTAAATTGACCATTTTACCATTCATTACTGGTATATAATAATCATCATTCAATATTCATAAATGATTGGTTCTGGTACCCCCTGTGATGTCTAAGTCCTTTACAGAAAATGTTGTAGTATTTTCATGCAACTACTCACACTCTCCAATATACCTTAATTCATCACTAGACTATGATACCTCATACAATATAAATGCTATATAAATGTTGTTACACCATATTTTTTACAAAATGATAAGGGGGAAGACCATGTACACATTTAGTAGAGATACAACTATTTTCTCAAATATTTTCTATGCATATTTCATTGAATCCACAGGTACAGAATACACAGATATAAAAGATCAACATTGCATATTTATACACCTACTGGTTTAATGACTATATAGTTTTCTAAGACATGCAAGCATTCTAAATTTATATAGTCAAGTAAATTGTATCCAATTTGTTTCCATTATAAATTGCTATAAACATCCTTTTACCTATATTTGTACACCAAGATGAATATATTTGTAGAATTCTTTTAACAGTAGCATAAATGATGTAAACATTTATAATTTTGATAAATGACACAGTGCACTCAAGAAAGGATATGGTGTCCATTTCACCTTACCTCCTCTCTTATAGACATTTGCAACTGTGCTTATCTTTGTCAAGATACTGTCAAAAACAGTATCTCATCTTAATAAATGAGGCTAGGTATCTGTTCAAATTCTTATCTTTATTTTCATATAAAATATATGCTGATATTGACTTTGTTCATCTTTTTCTTGACTTGCTGGTTAATATTAATAATATCCATCCAAATATGTCACAAATATCCTTCTTTACTTGAGTACTCATTTATTGATTTCTATCATGGTGATTAGCTCTTAATTTTTATAAATCAAATTAGTAAACTTTATGGTCATTGGGTTTAGTGTACTGCTTTAAAAATGTCTTATCTGTTCCAAGATTGTAAAATTATCCACATTTTTTCCTTAAAATAATAGCAATACTTGGTAATAGTTGAAGCGTTACTTTAGGCCAGATACTCTTTTAAACATTTCATGTACATTATTTGCATTTAATTCTTACAAAAACTCTAGAAGGTGGGTACTCAATTCCATGCGATAGATTTTGATTCTGTAACTACATATGAGATTTAAATTCAACTGAGATTGCACAGGCTGGTATGTGGTAGTGCCAAGATTTTTATTCAGACCAGCAAATTCATCATTAACTTCAGGCTCTTTCTATTGACTCTCTCTCTCTCTCTCTCTCTCTCTCTCTCTCTCTCTCTCTCCACTAAATTAAATAAAAAGTCCCTTCACATATCTCTACCTGTTTTATTCCCCCACTTTATATTCTGCTATATAAATCACCCACTCATTAATTTTTGAGTCTTTATAATTTCTCCTGTTTCACAGTATACAGTTACCTCATACCTGATTTAGTCTATATATAAATAGAAGCCATATGCCTTACAAATCATTTCATATCTCTTTTCCATTACTAAGTTCGTATCATTTAGATGATTAACTGCATTTTATGAAACAATTTTTCAGGGAGTAGGCCCTTGAATGTTTGATATTATTGTTACTTTTATGTATAACAATAGCTTGGCTAGAGATCAGGTCTGTGGGTCACCTTTTCCCTGCCCACATACACATCCACAAAAACTCTAGTAGAGACACTATTCCACTTCCTCTTAGCTTTGTCTATTACTATAGTATATGAGGCCAGTCTGATTTGCCTTCTTTGCTGAATATGATTGCTCTGCATGAATACCTGTAAAATTATTTTTCTAATCTTAAAGTATAACTAACTTTACTTTTATGTGTCTATTTGATATTGACCAGCCTGTTTCTCTAGAACTCTCTGTTCTATTTACATGCAGATTACCAATTTCTTTAATCTGTGAAATGTGTAAAATAGTTTATGTCCATTTATTGTCATCTTAATCAGAGACACCATAACATGTATGTTGGATCTTCTCTGTCTTTGTCTGTGTTGTATAAGATAGAACTCTTGGGTGCAAATTTATAGCAGAAGCTTAACTTCAACTAGCTTAAAGGAATCTATTGAAGGAGACAAGAGTTCCTTATGTAACTCTAAGGGAAATTAATAAAGAACAACCAGGCCTCAGGGATAACAGAGACTTGGAAACCACTAAAACTACCTCAAGTAGAAGTACTCACCTCTGTCTTGAATTTCTGCATCAATGAGTTGTCTTAGATTTCACTATCATGGCCAGAACAACTTCCTCCAGAAGGCAAGGAATCTGGCTGCCAGCCATTTTTAAAAGTCTCACATCCCATGAGTCTCCCATCTTGCTTTCCTTAATTCCAGTTTTTAAAAATCTTACATGCTCCTTCAGTTTCCTTGAGAGAATATAAATGTGTATTTCTGGAATCTGCTTCCCAAAATAATTCTTAATCTAAAATATATTTCATTTGCATGATTAAAATAAAAACATTTAGTCAACTTTGGTTCGCTAATTTTTCATTCTTTCATTTGTATTCACTTGAAGCTTGTCAAGTTCTGCAAAGCTTGTTGTCATTTTTTTCTTCTTGCTTCCTCTTCACTTCATTGTAGGTCAGAAATATAAGAAAATACTGTTGCCATGGCCTCAGTGCTCCCTCTCATTCCCCATTCTAGGATACAGTACTGACTCCAAAGAGGAGTTTGCAGTTTTCCCCTTTTGCCCAGCTATTAAACCATGCAGGAGGGGACACTCAAGGCCTCTCACTCTAAACAACTATGTTTCAGTTTTACCATCCTCCTTTGATATGGACTATATTTTACCATAAATCTTTAGATATTACTCCATAGCTTGGAACTGGAACTGAGCCATTTCCTAGTTGTACGGGTTTTTTTAAAACTGGGGATTGAACCCAAGTCCTTCATACTGAAGAGTTATCAGAGACCCCTGAGATGTGTTTCGATCTCCTGTGTGGTACTACAGCAAAAGGCAAGAAGAAAAACTCAAAAACAGAATTAAAAAAAGAATGGATAGCCAGGATGGCCAGTGCTGAGCAACCAGCAAAAGACCCTCGCCAGCTAAACCACTGATATTTATCACTGACATCACAGTTAGACTCAGGTAATGGGGTTATGTGAAGTCGCTATTGATATGTTGCTGTTGTGGGCAAGGTGTATAAAGGGAGTGGTGATACATTATTAGAAACAGAACAGACAAAACACAGGTTGTAGTTAATAATTAATCTGTCTTTTTAGTAAAGAAAGTTTTAATTTTAAGCTATCTCACAGTGAGCCCCACAGCTTCACAGGCTACCTTTCTGAACTCTGGTGTAGCACCAGTGGAGAGGCTGTGCTAACCTGTATGCCGCCTGCAATGCTCCTATGAGTCATATAGGCTTCAGTTGGACTTGCTTCTTAAAGTAAGACAATTACAAGATAACTCTTCACAGCCTGCGCTGCTTACAGTCTGCCTTGGGCATGACCAATAGTCTTCCACGCAGAGGTATTTTTAATCATTTTTATTTTATTTTGAAACAGGGCCTCATTAAGTTGCAAGTTCCCCAGGCTGACCCTGAACTGGGGATCCTCTTGCCTCATTCTTTCATTCTTTCAGAGTGCCAAGATTTCACGTATGTGCCATCATTCCTGGAAAAATTTTTCCCTAATTTTCATTCTATTTTTTTAATTCCAATTAGTTCCATGACAGAATTCTATCACAGAGCCTTAACTTTCTGAATGTCTTCTGAATTCTTAGAAGTAAGGCTTACTAATTTTTTAATTGAATTCTTTATTGGTACTTTTTTTTTTTGAGACAGGGTCTCTCTTTGTAGTTCAGGCTGGCTCTGAGCTCACTATGTAGCCCAGGCAAGCCTGGAACTCAGCAATCCTCCTGTCTCTGCCTCCCAAGTGCTGGGATTACAGGCATGAGCCACCATGCCCGGCTATTGGTATATTTTATATACAGTTCACAATCACACTCAACATTGGGGAATTTGTACCATAGGGTTACTATTAAAGTTATACTTTGGAAAACTTGTATTTCACTCCATCATCAAAGATTCATGTTATGTTAACCATGCACAAGGCACTTTGAGAAGCACTGGAGATACGGCAATGTAGAAGATATTGTTCTGCCCCATTAGGGCTTACATTATAGTAGGGAATACAAACTATTGTTATAAACAATCACAAGGACAACAGAACAATAGATGAGTTAAAGGGTGGTTGTTCAAGCAGAGATTAAACAGAGTAGTCTGTTATTAAGAGTAAAGATTAAATTATTTAGTAGAGTCCCTGAGCTGTTTCTCAGTTCAAAAAGAAGTAAATGTCTCCTTGAAGTACATTTTCTTTATTTTCTAAAAAGTCATTTAATTTGGCTCCCCAAGTAAGACTGCAAAACCATGTATCTGGGAATAACAGGACCTTTCTTAGGTGTGCAAACTAGCAAGAACTACCTTTTTCCTAGGAATACAAAATCCATAGGATTTATGAGAATGTTTCTTGGCACTCAAAATTAGGGAAAACTGTTAGAATAAACCTGATATATGTGCACCCATGTTCATAAAAGCTCAGTTTGTGATAGCTAAATCCTAGAAACAATCCAAATGCCCATCAACTGGAGACCAGAGAAAGAAGATGTATTTTTATATAAAATGGAGTATTATTCTCTCATAAAGAATGATGTTTGAGTCATTTATACTCAGACATACCTTGAGAACATAATCATAAGCGAAATAAATAAGTCACAGATATGTAAATACTGTATCTTTTCTCTGGTATGAGAATCTGTAGATGTAAATAAGTTCTAAAATGTGTAATAGCTATTATGAAATAGAAAATATTCAAAGGGAAAAGGGTGGGGTTAAGTAACAAGGGGAAAGAAAATATGTTAAAAAGGGAAACAAAGTATATGTATATATGGGGCAAAGGTGCTATAGGATGGTTAGGGAAAAAAATGAGAATTAAGTCATGTCATATATTGGTACAAATTCTCAATATTGAGCGTGATCATGATGTGTATATAAAATGTACCAGTAAAGAATTCAACTAAAAAAAGGGGCTGGAGGGTTAGCTCAGTGGTTCCGGCACCTGCCTCGCAAGTGCAAGGTCCTGAGTTCAATCCCGGATAACCACATATAATGCTGGGCGTGGAGACACGCCCACCAGCAATCAACACCGCATACCACAATGCCGGACATGGTGGCTCACACCTGTAATCCCAGCACTCGGGAGGCAGAGACAGGAGGATTGCTGAGTTCGCGGCGGCTTGCCTGGGCACCATAGTGAGCTCAGGGCCAGCCTGAACTACAAAGTGAGACCCTGTCTCAAAAAGCAAAAAAAACACAACCTGACATGACCTTGACCAAAGAAAGTCTTCTGGCGAAAGGTGATATAAATGGCACAAAAAGAGTATTGCTTAGGCAAAAGCTGTCTGTATTGGTGAGTTGAGCTCAGTTTAGTGCACAGGGTCATGAGGAAAGGTGACTCTAGCCCAACCTATAACTAAGAGTGTGCTTTGGAAATAATGACTAACAATATGAATGTAAATCTGTGCATGTATGGGTGTAAAAATGTACATTCTTGGCTTAGGCAGATCATCACAAATACAGTGAATAATTTATCTGGATATTCTGGATTATTCTTCAATAACAGCTGCCTTTATCAGCAACAGCTTTATTATACTTACCAGATTTCCAATCATTCTTCACGTGGAACTAACTTTCCACAGCTGGACTATGAAAAAGAGCTACACTGTTTTCAGCCAAAGATGATGAAGTAGGCAAGGGGCTAGATCCTTAGGGACTCATAAGCTGCATTAAAGATTTGAGGCTCGGGGCCGGAGGGTTAGCTCAGTGGTTCCGGCGCCTGCCTCGCAAGCGTAGGACCTGAGTTCGATCCCTGGTTACCACATATAATGCTGGGCATGGTGGCTCACGCCTGTAATTCCAGCACTCGGGAGGCAGAGACAGGAGGATTGCTGAGTTTGCGGCGGCTTGCCTGGGCACCATAGTGAGCTCAGGGCCAGCCTGAACTACAAAG
>PVIC010043293.1:0-15334 GCA_004025085.1 Thryonomys swinderianus | reverse complement strand
GGCGCCTGCCTCGCAAGCACAAGGTCCTGAGTTCGATCCCCAGTAACCACATATAATGCTGGGTGTGGAGACTCACGCCCACCAACGATCAACACCACATACCACAATGCCGGACATGGCGGCTCACGCCTGTCATCCCAGCACTCGGGAGGCAGAGACAGGAGGATTGCTGAGTTTGTGGCAGCTTGCCTGGGCACCATAGTGAGCTCAGGGCCAGCCTAAACTACAAAGCGAGACCCTGTCTCAAAAGCAAAAAAATAAATAAATAAAACAGAGGCAACATTTCCTCCTGAGGGTTTGGAATGGCACCATTTGACCAAAAAAAAACCCCTGTTATTCTTGGAGCCTGAAGTTTCTGAGTCACCTGTTACTTTTCCCATTTTGGCCATTCTGCACACATTCCCATGATTCCTGAGAGGAAGAGCAGCAGTGAGTAAGCCCAAGAGGATAATCCTCTTGGAGGGGTCCATTAGCCCAGCCCATGGATTAGGTGTTGGGCTGGACAGGGCCGTGGAAAGGCTCCCAGACTGAAGACCCAGATACCTGACTTCACCATTAACTTAGTGATCTGGGGGAAAAATTCACTCAACCTCTCAGTCTAGTAAGATTTTGTTTTGTTCTGTTTTCTTGGTCTTGTGTGTGTGTTGTTTTCCTTTTTAGGAAAGTTTCTCATTATGCTGCCCAGGCTAGCTTCAAATTCCTGGGCTTTAGCAATCCTGACTTGACCTCCCAAGTAAGTGGGAGTACAAGTGTGCACTACTGAATCTGGTTACCTTTTTAAAAATATCTTTTATAGGGCCGGAGGGTTAGCTCAGTGGTTCCGGCGCCTGCCTCGCAAGCGCAAGGACCTGAGTTCGATCCCCGGTTACCACATATAATGCTGGGCGTGGTGGCTCACGCCTGTAATCCCAGCACTCGGGAGGCAGGGACAGGAGGATTGCTGAGTTCGCGGTGGCTTGCCTGGGCGCCATAGTGAGCTCAGGGCCAGCCTGAACTACAAAGTGAGACCCTGTCTCCAAAAAGCAAAAAAAAAAAAAAAAAAATCTTTTATATGTATCTTACAGTTAAAGAAAAGGAGTGTAGTATACCTACCTGTAATCCCAGCACAGAGGAAGCTGAAGCAGGAGGATCAATGAAAATCTGAGGTCAGCTTGTGCTACATAGTGGGCTCAAACCAGCCTAAAATGCATAGTGAGACCCTGACTCCAAAAACCAAAACAACAACAAGAAAAATGACAGATTGGGTTTACTGAAGTATTAAGACATTATAAATCTGGGCCTGCATACAGAGCCCAGGATTCTGCCAAAGGTACTTGCCTGATTTGTGAAAGAGAAGAACACCACCCTACTTTCTCCATAGGGTCCTAACAGAAGTCAGGAGATACCAGCCTTGCACGAAGGCTTCGAGGAAGGCCAAAGGAGTCTTACTACTAGGATGTACAGGGTCTCCCTGAGAGGGGAGAAGAGCTCCAAGCCCTTAAAGTAGAATATAAAGGGCTTCCTGTTGCTTAATCAATCGAAATGACCCAGAATACAAGCTTGGGTTAACATGGGTCTGTAGATTAGGGCTAATCAGGGCCAAGCTGAGCAGATGCGAGGGCAATCCCAGCCTGATTACTGTACCTCAGCATTTAATCATCTCTTGCAAGGGCAGCCGCCCGACTTAGTGCATACTGGGTTTCAGAGCCTCCAGTCCCACCCCCTTTTTCTTGCCCTGGACGTAAAGGCTGCTAGGTCAGAGTCACTGAGGCGATTTAATCTAATCCCATGTCAGAATGCTGGCTGGGGGGGTGGGGCTTGAAATCCCCACAGCGGGTGGAACTGTATTTAAGGTGGAGATGAACTGAGACTGCTGCAGTGAAACTCAATTTCAAGGCACTTGGGGTTCCACAGTGACAGCCTTATATGGAAGTTCTTCCTCTCAACAACTTTTATCGTGTGGCTGCTGTCATCAGTTTTCACCCTGAGAGAGCTTTATGTCAGTCACTTCATCATTCAGTTTTAGAGGCCAAATTTTTTCTTACCCTGGTTGTAGAAGACAGAAGATGAAATCTGTTTTGAAAATAATGATAATAAAAAAATGTTTTACTCGGATGAGTCCTGAATATAGTATTTTTACCTACGTTCACTTCTGAGCTGGGAACACCCACTGTGACACAGTCCATTGCCCTGAAACTTTCCCGCCGTGCTCAACAGCCCCCTAGAGGGGAACGTGTTAAATCCCAAAAGCGAGTTTTATTCGGTGAGACACTGAGCACCTGCTGACTAGAGTCTGCTTAGAGACAGGACACACGTGGATGACAGTGCATACACCCGTCGCCTCTACGGACCGGCACAAGGTGTCATGGGACCACAGAAGAGCACGCAAGCCGGAGAACCACAGAGCCTGGAGCTGAGGAAGGAGCGAGCCAAGGACAGCCACCCACCCCATCGGAACTCTGCGCGGGGCGGGCGTGGTGTGTGCGCGGGGCGCCTTGCTGGGGGGGAGTAGAGCCCAGGTCACTAGAAATGCTGAAGCCCTGGAAGGGAGAGCAGCGGGAGCACTAGGTTAGGTTCCCAAGATCGTTCCGCTTAGAGCCCCGCCAGCCTGTATTTTCTGCATTCGAGCCGCCTTCTAAAAACAGCAGTACAAACCTAACAGTTCGTTCACGGGGGCGACAGACATCACAAGCCGGGGGAGAGATTTCACTCCAACCACAGGAAGTTTCTCCTCTCCTAAGTTGCCGTATTTGTTCCCCAAGTTTGGAGCTTTCAGAACTGACTCGAGGCCAGTGGCAACAGCAATGAAACGAGACTGATCTCTGCTTTGGCTTTGGACCGCTGTTTGCCAGCACTGAAGGACAGCACTGGCGTCCTGGCTTTACCACCGGCTGTCGTGAGTTACTTCATTAACTCCTGCTCCTACCGGAGGAGCGCATTTGGGGAGCAGCGATGGTCCTGATAGGCTGGATGGCTGGGATCCTCCTCCAGGTCCCTCCCTGCTGAGAGGCTGGGCGGGGACCAACTTTTCCTTTGATCTATTGCCCTCGGGGCGATCTTGGTGCACACTGGTGGCACAGCTTGGACTTGTCGCTGTGGGGAATGTGAAACCACCGTTGGCCTAGTAGAGCCCTTACCCAAGTGGTGGGGCCTATAGGCTGCCCTGAGCTGCCCAGCCCACTGTGGAGGAGCTTTGAGCATTGGCTGGGGCTGGGCAGGTGTCAAGGAGGAGGAGCTGAGTTTAGAAGCGGAAGGAGTGAGAGTGAGAACACTGCCCTGAACACCTTCAGCAAGGGCCCAGAGGTGTGTGTATCTGTCAGACTAGGGAAGTGAGAGTAAAGAGAGGTCCGGCTGGGTGAGGTGGTACCTGCTCGTAATTCCAGCACTTCTGGGGACTGAGGCAGCAGGATCTCAAGCTTGAGGCTAGCCCGGGCAATTTAGCAAGATAAAAGATTGAAAGGCGGACGGAGACTTGGCTCAGTGATTCCAGCTTCTGCCTGACAAGTGGGTTCTGAGTTTGATCCTCAGGTACCACATACCAAGCGTGGTGGCTCACGCCTGTAAACCCAGCACTCGGGAGGCAGAGGCAGGAGGATTGCTGAGTTCGAGGCTTGCCTGGGCTACATAGTGAGCTCAGGGCCAGCCTGAACTACAAAGTGAGACCCTGTCTCAAAAAAAAAAAAAAAAAAAAAGATTGAAAGGCTAGAAATACAGTTCAGTGCAAAAACAAAACAATGCATTGGTCAATCTCTGGGGTGCAACCTATAGTCCCAGTGCTTGAGAGTCAGAAGGATCACTTGATTTTAGGTTTTCAAGAGGACCCTGCTCAATAGGCCATCTCACAACGAAGATATACCAAGAGAAATGAGAGCCTCAAACACCATGCTGAAGGCTTTGAACTTTATTATAGGTTTGGGAAAGTATCATGGAACTTAAAAGTTTGATATTGTAGAAAGAACATGTCATGGGAAGATAATTAGGGAGAGAACTGACAGAACTGTTGATGAGGAACATTTAGTAATTAATTGGCAAAGGTTAGATGCAAGAAATTAAATCTCATGCCTCCTGAAGCCAGAGCCTGGCCCTTCTGACTACTCTCACCTCTGCCCCAGCGTCTCACTGCGAGGCTCCCAGCTTTATGTGTGCTCTTATTTATATACATAGCAGGAACAGGGCTTTAAAAATGACAGCACACCAGGCTGGAGATTTAGCTCAGTGGTTCCAGCGCCTGCCTTGCAAGCACAAGGTCCTGGGTTAGATTCCAGTAACCACATACAATGCTGGGCATGGTGACTCACACCCACCAGCAATCAATACCACATACCACAGTGCCGGGCATGGTGGCTCATGCCTGTAATCCCAGCACTCAGGAGGCAGAAGCAGGAGAATTGCTGAGTTCGAGGCTTGCCTGGGCTACATAGTGAGCTCAGGACCAGCTTGAACTACAAAGCAAGACCCTGTCTCAAAAAAAAAAAAAAAATGACAGCACGTGTATAATCCCAGCACCCTGAGAGGCAGAGGCAGGAGGGTTGCAAATTCAGGTTCAACCTGGGCAATTCAGTGGCATAGTGAGACACTCTTTTTAAAAACATTTTTAAAAATTTTAAAGGGCTGGGGGTGAAGCTCACTGTGAAGCCCGTGGGTTCATTCTCTAGTACTGCAGATTAACTACATCAAAACATCAAGTTCCGTTTCATGTATCAGTTACTTATCCCTAAACTGGCAAATTCGAACCCCCAGAAAAACCATGCAACACTACAATATAATAAATACAATACAACCATTTTACGTAGTTTTTATTTCACCTTTCAAATATTTTCATCTAAGTAGCGTCCGATTTAAATGTCGGGTTCAAAGTGACTTCCTGGGAGGACAGAGCCCTGTGTTCGTCCAATTGTCCTTCCCTCCTTGCTATCGCCCCTCCCTCTGGGCGTGGCTTCCCCTGCTTGAGACCTGTGGCGTTTTTAAAAGAATAAATTCCCCGGCATCTTCAGTACTTGGGTGGAGCACAAGCACATGCGATGGAAATTATGTACACTCTCTAAGCACTCTATTTTAAGTGGAAAATAGTGGTTTAAAACTTTTAAATTGCACATTCCACTAAGCAAGGATGAAAGGCTTTTTTAAAAAAATCTATAACCTAGATGTAACATTTTATGTTTTTTCCTTTGTATCTTTCCTGGTCTAAATAATAGTCATAGCATTTTTGGATAAGTTGGTATCAGTATTATTCCAGCCAGGCAAATGTTCACTGAGGAGACAAGTGTGTGGTACTGTAATTAAGGTGACTGCATTTCACTCTCTGTAACTTTTCTCTCCAAGTTAATACTTGTGTCGGGGTGGGGTGGAGGAGGCTTTGCTTTCTAACCATTCATCTCCAGATGTCAGCTTGCTGTCTGTGCTCCGGAAACCCCAAAGCTCTGCCCCACAGGCCCCGTCCTGTGCCTGGCCGCCCCCAGACCCCACACGCTTTGGCAGTGACTGGGGGCTGGGGGGGCACAAATTCAAGGCCTCACCCAGCTTGAGGTGCCTTCGGTCTGTGGCGGGCTTCACCACTGCAGGGGTCAGCTCGTGGGCCGTGTGGATTCTAGACTGAACCCTCGAAGGTATTGCTCCAGCATCCTTTAGCTTCTAGGTTTGCTGTTAAAGAGTCCGGCCTGTTCTCATTCCCACTTCTTTGTATGACTTTCTGTTGTTTGTTCTAGAATCCTTCAGGATCTTTACTATATCTGGTGTTCTAAAAATTTACAAAGATGTGTCTAAAAGTGTGTAGATCTTTTTTCATTAATTGTGCTGGGTGTCATGCAGGCCTTTTCTATCTGAAATTCATGTTTTTTTCAGTTCTAGAAATCCACTTATGTCTAATAATTTCCAGAGCTGGATATGGCACTGCACACCTGTGATCCCAGCATTTGAGAGGCTGAGGCATGAGGATCACCATGGGTTCAAGGCCAGCCTGAGCTTCATAGCAAGACTCTGCTTCAGAGAACAAAACAAAAATCTTATATTCCTTCACTATAGCTACTTTTTTTCCCTTTGATGCTGAGAATTGAATCCAAGCTCTTGCACATACAGATCTCTCATCTATGATGACACTGTTTGCTTTCTTCTGCATGCCACGCTTCTTCAACTGCCCGTGTCCCTCTGTGTTCTCTTAAGAGTGGCATACTAAAACACTGATTGTGCTGTACAGGACAGAGTATGGTGACCGACGTGCCTTAGGGTTAGTATTTGGACAGCAGACCTCCCCTGTCCACCAAATGTCACTACAGATCTTTTCTTAGGATGTTTCCAGGTCAGTTCTCAATGGCTGAGCCTCAAACATGTCCCAAAGACGTGGGCGCCTACAGGTGTGGTCCACTAGGTACAGATTTTCAGCCACCTCCTCTCTCTGCTAGAGCCAACCCTCCACATCTGGAGCCCCTCTGGGCATGGGCTTGCACCTTCCACTTCCTGAGCAAGTCAGAACCACTTTTCACATTTGCTCTGCACCTTGTAAAACTATGTCAACAGGGTCGGGGATTTAGCTCAGTGGTTTCAGCACCTGCCTTTCAAGCCTAAGGTCCCAAGTTCGATCCTGGTAACCACATACCACAGTGCTGGGTGTGGTGACTCACGCCCACCAACAATCAGTACCACACACCACAATGCCAGGCGTGGTGGCTCACACCTGTAATCCCATTACTTGGGAGGCAGAAGCAGGAAGATTGCTGAGTTTGAGGCTTGCCTGGGGTACATAGCCCAGGGCCAGCCTGAACTACAAAGTGAGACCCTGTCTCTGTCTCTCAAAAAAAACCACTATGTCAACATCCCTTTTATACTTTTTGCCCCATTCACTGTAATTCAAGTTTCAGAAGTAAGAGATCAGCAAGTTAGTTTATTCAACCTTGTTTAACTGGAAATGGACTACCACCCTTCTCTGAAGCTACACACTGCTCACTTTGTGTTAAACTGTCCTTCCTAAGCTAAGTAATAGGGATATTGGAGGATAGTTGTCTGTCTCGCTGAGTTGACATCAAAATGTGTTTTTAAGTTTTACTGTGAGATCTGAAAATCAGCATCAAATGAATTAGTGTATACACACACACACACACACACACCATTTTAAAAGCTTGACTCTGAAAGGATCAGAAAACATAAGAGGGAGATTTTTCTTTTCCAGCACAACAGAAAGAGGGTTGAGGTAGCAATTGGTGTAGCCAAACATCAGAGAGAGGTGTGGACCATTCCCAGAGGAAGATAGTCACGGGCAGGATGTATATCTGCTGAGCCTGTGTTCCCTGAAGGTGAAGACACGCAGGGTCTCCCAGAAAGTTGGGGAGGACCTGCCCTGAATTGTTTCCAGTGTCTCCAGATTTTCCTTCTTGATAGTCTGCCTTGAAAAAGTAGAATGAGCTGGGTGTGGTGGCTCACGCCTGTAATCCCAGCACTTGGGAGGCAGAGGCAGGAGGATTGCTGAGTTCGAGGCTTGCCTGGGCTACATAGTGAGCTCAGGGCCAGCCTGAACTGCAAAGCGAGACCCTGTCTCAAAAAAAAAAAAAGAATGAGCAAAGATTGATTCGTGCTGGAAAGTGAGCATGTGATGTCCAGGGGCGGCAGTCATGGCGTCCTGGGGCTGGGGCCGGCTGCCCCCACTCGCCGGCCTCTGGAATCTGAGCACAGCCCTTACCAACCGTCTTGCCTTTTTCTCTCCAGGCCTGGTCCAGATCCCGGTGAGCATGTACCAGACTGTGGTAACCAGCCTCGCCCAGGGCAACGGGCCAGTGCAGGTGGCCATGGCCCCCGTGACCACCAGGATATCAGACAGCGCAGTCACCATGGACGGCCAGGCTGTGGAGGTGGTGACGTTGGAACAGTGATACGCAGCCATGTCATGGCATCATTTTCTAGTCTACTTCAAAATTTTTTACACGTTTTGCAGAGGTGCAATCAAATGGAATTAAGTCTCTTGACTTTGAAAGAAAAGTTTTGTTAACCTTTTTTTTAAAAGGAAGAAAGGCAGCAGATTTTGGAATTGCATTTTTTTAAAGCACCACTCTTGATTTTCTGGGATTGGTGGACTAAGAAGCTGTATTGTCATTTCACTGTCCCAAAAAGCCAAATTGTGGCAGGACTTCTTTCGGTGGCAACATGTGTATACTTATGTGTGTGTGTGTGTGAATATATGTATATGTGTACATACGGACATACACATTTACATATATATAAAGTATATATATATATATACATATATATGTATGAAACCCGCATGGAATTCTCTGTATGAAATCAAGGTGAGCTGTGGAAACGATAATCCACCCAGTTTAGTGGGTGATAGGGTACGTGGCCAGACACAGTCACCTGGTTTTCGTTCATACTGGGGTCATGCGTTGAGCTACTGACAAACTCAGGCAGAGGTGACCACGCCCTTCACCAAAGCTGCCTCCCAGCGGCTGCCCAGGACTCTCCCTGCTGGACTCAGCTGGGGAAGGACGGTTCAGGACGTGGCGCGGCCCAGGGCCGGGGGTCTGCCCGCTGGGACGCTCTGGGTCCGCCCAGGTGCCGAGCTCATCTCAGCGGAGGGTTGTCCTGCAAGCTCCGGCCAGGGCCAAGAAGCTGATCCTCAGCCTCGCCTCCTCCCCTTCCCAGGGACTCTTCTGGAGCTCACGACTGTTGAAGAGTTGCTTTGGTTTTAAGGTCAGTCCTGACTTGGTCATAGGTATGAACCGAAGGTAACAGAAGTATTAAGGGTCTGAGGAGTGCGTGCGTGCGAAGTGTGCTTGTGGGAGTGTGTATGTCACTGGGAGAGAGTGAGAAGGGAAGCGCGGAGTCGGAAGGGAAAGGAAGGAGGGAGAGAGTCTTCATAGACCAGGGTTCACCAGTGCGTGCCACTTTCTTTTGCCGGCTGGAGTGGCTTCACAGAGAAAGGGACCTGGCTCTCACAACAGAGCGTGTCAGGAGAGGAAGGGGCCAAGTTCCCGCACTCCCTTGTTCAGGGAGGCTCTGCGAGGCCCACTCCCCTGCCTGTGGCCCAGGCCGGCCGGCCTTCCCGCTCCCAGGTGTGGACTGGTCAGGGCGCTGTCACTGTCAAATTCTGCGCTTTCCCAGCAGCAGCCCTGAGTCTCCAGTGGGAAAACTCACCTGACTTTTTGACAGGCCAAATTTCTGCTCCTTGAAAACAGGGACACTTCCTCTCTCTTCCTAGGTTCCTCCACATGTGTGATAGTGTATTTAATGTGTTTTTTTATGCGAATTAAAAGATTCCTCATGTCTTGCTCAGCCTTTGAGAAAAGTTTCAAATTCTTGTATTTGCTTGTTTTATATAAAACTATCCAATGTTCTTTGTATGTTCTTTTCTGTACGTAATGGGGGGAGGGCAGGGAAATTTACATATGAACAGTCCTAGTTCTACAGTTTGTTATTTTTTTAATTATTATTTTTTATCGTCATTGTGAAGCTGTCCAGGGCTTTAAAGTCCGTGTTCCTTTGTGGTGGAATAACCTCCTAATAGTTTGAGAAATTGCCAAGAAGAAGAAAAAAAGCAAAACCCCAGTAGCAAAGCATGGATTCTGTGTTTGTTTTCCATTCTGTCTATACTGCCTCATTCAATAAATAGTTTAAAATGTGGCAACAGGGAGTGGAGCTGTTCATCTCTGGAGCAGTCCTTAGCCTCCTGGGCAAAAGGACTCTCTTTGGAGTGGCTCGTGCTTTTCAAAGGGCACTTGTACTCGAAGCCAGTGGTCTTTGTCCCTGTGGCACTGCAGAGCCCCGGAAGGGGGTCGCCAAGACCTGGTCCAGGCCTCCTTCCAATGCCAGCACCAGACCAGTTCCACTGCATTTTAATTTTGTTTTCTCTAACATGATACTTTGGGAGAAAAGTGTAGCTTGAAGACTCCTGAAGATTGTTGGAAGCCTCTACTCTGATTTCTCTTAGTAAGGGTTAATTTTAGATCTATGGCAGAGCCAGGGTGGCTGCCTCTCGTCCTGGGTGGCTGTCCCCGCTGTCCTCGTTTGTCACTCCAGTGGGTCGTCCCTGAAGCAGAGCCCAAGACCCAGATGCTCCCTGTCTTCCTCACGTCGGTTTCCCGCCTCAGCTGGGGTCCCCCCCAGAGCCCTTAGCCTTCACACTTTACTTTTGTACACTTGCCTCAGGTCAGAATACGCTGGCCAATCCCCACATCGCTGTGCCAGCCCCCTTTTGTGTGTGCCACCACCATTCTCTGGTTCTGGTGTTGCATGTCTCAGTGATAAGGATTAGAATAATCGGAGGGGAGGGTTTTCTCGCTGTCTGACAGAAGTACCCTAAGCCACATCCCCACCTCTCCCTCTTGCACAAATGGCATGAGTTGGGCCACCTACTTTCACTAGAGTGGGTAGAACAGAGGAAGGGGTCAGGGTAGCCATAGGAACAGTGGGGTTATCTAGGCAGCTTCTTCATTAGGATGAGCTCTCATGCGTGGCCACGGTACAGTCCCTGCTGTTTTCCCGGCCAGTCATAGACGCTGCTGCCAACACCAGCACGTGTTGACATCTGTCTTGGAAGAGAGCTGATGGAGACCCTCTCTTCCCTCACTCCCCAAGTCACTGACAGAACTTAACTCAGCTCATCTTGAGGGGACAGTAAAGTAAGTCTGGTCCGTGAGAGAAGCAGCAGCACTTCAGGTAGAAGAGGAGGAGTGCTGAGGCAGGCAGAGCAGAGGGGCAGCCCCTAGTGCCATTAGATTGTGCTTCACAGGGAGACAGAGGGGCCTTCCTGCCCTGTCTTCAGAATTTTCCAGAGAAAATTCTAGCACATCTAGGTTTTTTATATGAAACCTGATTACCTTAGCAACTAAAAAAATCTCTACCTGCTCTGTGGGCAAAATAAAACCCATCTGAGATCAGATCTGACCTAATGATGAGTTTTGTTGAACATCAAGAATGTTTAATGTGTGCCAGACCACTAAAGCATAGCGCAGCCACTGAGAAACAAGAGGGGCGGCAGCCGTGTGCAGACACGGGCCGTGCAGTCCAGGTGAAGCGGAGCCATCTGTTGGCACCGCAGCAGAGTTCTGGGCTCATCCTAGCTCCTGAAGGGCTGTCCATGTTAAGTAGTTTATCCTGCAGGCTGCAGACAAGCGTCCGGTGCTCACAGAAATCTGGATGCCTAAGAAATCTTGGGTGTGAGTCCTTCATCCAAGACCTATTAGCAATGCTGGCGAAGAGCAGATGGGGAGCCAGGGAGGCAGAGGAGGGACAACCGGAAGAGGGGCCCAGGCTGCAGGGCACTGGGCCTGGCTCAGAGCCCGGAAAGACCCAGGAGCTCAGCTGCAGGCGAGGCAGGGTGGGCCAGGCCCATGGCAGTCCTTTGGTGTCAGGAGCAAAACTCCCCAGGAGGAAAGCAACTCAGCTCTTAGAACAGCTCACGGTTCCCCACCACCGTGTGAGTGGGCCACGGGCCACCCGTGGCCTCAGTGTGTCTGTACTAAGATGCTCTGTTGGAGGTGACTGTGCGTGCATGAGGGCCAGTGCAAGCTGGCAGCCCACAGAAAGGACCCATGCAGGACGGTGGGCGTGAGGAAGTCGGCATGGAAGGAGGGAGGTGGTCTAGTGGGGTTGCAGGACATCAGAACTGCTGGACCGGAGCAGCCGGGGGAACCGCCGCCTTGCTGGCACTGTGGCACCAGCCCTCTCCAAAACCCAGTGGGCTGCGACATGTTTGCTGGGGCCCTGAGTTTAGCCCTGCAGCGTGGCAAAAGGAAGGAGCAGGCTCGCCATCATCTGCGGTGTGGACCAGGCTTCCGGCCTCCCACAGGCACTCCTGACTCTTGCACATGAGAAACGTGCTTGTCCACAAGAAGGGTGTCTGTGGTCGTGATGAATAATTAATAGTCCTCACAGCATGCTTCACACTGGAATTCACTTATGTGCAGTATTCACCCATTTAATCTTCATCAAGTACTATTACCCCCTTTTACAGGTGAGGGGAGAGGGACAGAGAAGGTAGGTGAGTTAATGACTAAATATTTATATTTTGTTGTCCTCCTTAAAAGTCCCAGCCCCCAAACAGGAGAGATCAGTTAATGATAAAATTCAAGACACAGTGGGCAAAGCGGTGAGGTTAAATTGGGGTGAAGTTGCTGCATTGTGAAGTCACTGGATGGGTAAGCTGTGGTGTCTCTGGGTCCTGATGCCCTCATGGAAGACTATTTTAAAGCCAGCAGGGAGCCAAGGATTTAGCTCAGTGGCGCCTGCCTTGCAAGCACAAGTTAATAAGTTTGATTCCTAGTAGCACCAAAAAAAAAAAAAATGAAAAGCTAGGAGAGACTCCCCCAGCACAGCCCTGGGAGCCAAACCCAGGCCCTGACACGAGTGAGATTGGCTTTTGCCCACCCTCAGAGCTAGACAGCCCTTGGCCAGCCTTGCTCATAAAGTTTCTGCTGAGGTTAAAGCCTGGCCTCCTCACCCCTACATGCTGCCCTGTCTCATGGTGTGACCCCTGTCCTGGCTTTTTGCCTTTACAATCCAGACCCATAAAACCTGAAATTTTACCCAAAAATTTAACAAATTGGTGCAGAAAAAGGCTTTTTAAAAAATTTACAAGAGAGGCTGGATATTTATTTAGCTCAGTGGTTCCAGCACCTGTCTACCAAGTACAGGGTCCCTGGTTCGATCCCCAGTAACCACATACAATTCCAGGTGCAGTGTCATGCCCACTGGCAATCAGTACCACACTCCTCAGTGCCAGCCATGGTGGCTCATGCCTGTAATCCCAGCACTCAGGAGGCAGAGGCAGGAGGATTGCTGAGTTCGAGGCTTGCCTGGGCTACATAGTGAGCTCAGGACCAGCCTGAACTATAAAGTGAGACCCTGTCTCAAAAAAAAAAAAAAAAAATTCACAAGAGAAAAGGGAACCAACCAACAGGATTCTTTATCAAAGGTTTAGCTATACTGAACAGCAGTTAGGCTACAAAGACAATTCATGGGCATAGTCAGTGTGGGGCCATGTAAGGTACTTTGTGTCAGCTCCTGGCCTCAGTTTCCCTTGTCCACATGGTCCCACAATTCCCAAAGTGCTCACCCGAGGTGCCCCTGACTCCTGCTGAAACTCAAGAAGATGCTGCTAGGGCTCCACATCTTCTGGGCAGCAAAGGGCAGGACCCACCATGCACAGATGTTCCACTTATAGTAGAAACAGCCTCAGGTGTGGCATGTGGTGCCAAACACGTCCCATCAGCAGTGGCCAAATGTCAGAGCCGCTAGGTCCAACCCAGGTGGGTCAGCTCTTAGAGAAGAGGTTGGGATGTAGCTGCTGGAATCAAGACCAACTGAACACGGATCCGTGGGGCATGTCAAGGATCACGCTGCCCAGCCATGGTCGTCAACCTCTCTCCTGAGTAAATTAGGGGTCACCGGAGTAACGGTGCGCTCCCACACCCATCACCTCCAGAAACATGAAGGATTTTTTAGAACGTTTTATTGGCATAATTTACATACATAAGTTTATTAGGTTAAAGTATACCAATCAGTGGCCTTGAGTTATATTTATGAAGTTGTACAATCATCACCATAATCTAGTGTAAGAACATTTCATAATATCCAAAAAGAGAACAGTTTTTATACTTCTTCCCAAAAGATAACTTAAAGCGGGAAACAAAGATGTACAGAATAAAGTTTAAGGGGAAAAAACAAAACGGGTGAGAAATAAAAGGCTAAAGTTGGGTTACAATCTGCCAAGTTGGGGACAACATTGGGGGAATGACAGTTCTGGTTAGCTGTGGTGTAGGCAGAGTGGTTGTGTCACTAGCAAGGAAATAGCACCAATTAAAGTACTAAATACTTGAGAAAAAAATGTAAGGAACTTACCAGCAGTTATGCATCTCCAATTCTCAGAGCCCAAGAAATAGTTTTGACCATTCCTTAGGCTAGGGGTGGCAAACCTACGGCACGTGCACCACTGTAGCATGCAGAGCACCCCAGCATTGGCTAACCAAGTGCACAGGGACTTAGCGCATGTGTGGAAGGAGTACCAGCACCAGGAAACCATGTCACGAGCCCTCTGAGCTAAAAGGATCATCATCACTGGGTGTGTTGGCTCAGGCCTGTAACAGCACTCGGGAGGGAGAGGCAGGATTGCCAGTAAACTCAAGGCTAGCCTGGGCTACATAGTGAGTGCAGGGCCAGCCTTAACTACAAAGTGAGACTCTGTTCCACAAAAAGTTAAAAAAATAAAAGAAGAATTAAATTTTTAAAAATTAAAAAAATAAAAAACCTAAAAGGATTGTCATTGCTGCCTTAGGCTTTGAAAGGCCAAAATGCTGGGGAGCCTTCCCAGTCCACCTTGAGCCTAAGGGAAGAGCAATGAGGCTACTCGGGTCCTTGGTCTTCAGAAAGCTTCCCCAAATTACGGCCTTCTGTCCCCACCCTCCCGGCGTGCTCCACCATCACCACTCCCACAAGTTCAGCCTCTAGGAGGAGGGATCCATGAGGCGCTGAGCTCCCGGATCCGCCTTCTGCAGAGCAGGGCAGTGAGTGGAGCCGTGTCAAGTCTGAGACCGAAGCTCCCAATGAGATGGGCTCAGTAATGGACATGTCTACAGTTACGGGAGTCACCAGAATAGGCCAGAGTCAGTCACTGCAAAATAAAACTGTTTTGCGTTCAGACCTACCAGTTGGTTCCACCCACAGAAGATACTGTGGACTGTGGGTTAGTTAGTACAGTGAAGAGCTCCATTTCCATGTGCAAATCTGTTCTCCAAGGGCAAGTCCTGCCCGCTGAACTTGAGGTGGAGGCCCGCAGCTGCCTCCCCACCTTCAAGAACGAGGAATAGCCGGGTGTGGTAGCTCTCGCCTGTAATCCCAGGGAAGCAGAGGCAGGATGATTGCCTTGATTTTGAGGCCAGCCTGGGCTACATAGTGAGCTCAGGGCCAGCCTGAACTACTACAAAGCGAGACCCTGTCTAAAAAAAAAAAAGTGAGGGAGCTGGAGATTTAGCTCAGTGGTTCTGGTGCCTGCCTTGCAAGCACAAGATCCTGAGTTCAATCCCCAGTAACCACATACAATGCTGGGCATGGTGACTCACGCCTACCAGCAATCAATACCACATACCACAGTGCCAGGCGTGGTGGCTCAGGCCTGTAATCCCAGCACTTGGGAGGCAGAGACTGGAGGATTGCTGAGTTCAAGGCTTACCTGGGCTACATAGTGAGCTCAGGGCCAGCCTAGACTACAAAGCGAGACCCTGTCTCAAAAAAAAAAAAGAGCGACAGAAGGCCGCTACCAGGTGTGGGATCTATAGCTCAGAGCAGAGGGTCTCAGGAGCTCGGGCAGGCAGCAGGGCACCCTCAGGAGCACCAGTGGGTGGGAGGCTTTCACTGTGGTCCAGTTTTTTAGGTG
>PVIC010043292.1:0-15489 GCA_004025085.1 Thryonomys swinderianus | reverse complement strand
CCTCCCTCCCTCCTTCCTTCCTTCCCTCCCTCCTTCCCTTCCTCTCTCCCTCTTTCCTCCCTTCCTTCCTCCCTCCCTCCCATCTTCCCTCCCTTCCTTCCCCTCTCCCTTATTCCTTTTTTCTTTTTAATAATTGAAAGCTATGCAAAACATTTAAAAATTGTATCTCTATGAATGAGGAGACTGTTGGAACTGAATCTAGATTTTTTTCCAAGAGAGTGAGGAGGGAGTCCGTCTTGGTGGGTGCTCAGTAGGCTGAAGAACTTGAGTGTTAACGTGGTGCTCCTCCCTGTGCTCTTCCCTGGCTGGCTCATCTTTTGGTCACAGCCACAGCTGGGACATAGAGCTGAGGCCTGTCCCTGTGAGGCTGCCAGACAGGCCTTCTCATGAGGCCATGGGTGAGCATGGGAAGCTCATGATCCCTGAGCAGTGGAACAAGCTGATTCTCCTAAATGGGGGGAGCACTCCCTGCATGTCATGCAGGGCAGTTGTACAGTGACGCTGACCTGACTGTCCAGGCTCAGTGGTGTCCCAGCTGCAGAGTGCTCAGAGCACCCATCCCAAGATCTTGCCGTGTCCCGCCAGCATTCACTGGGATATCCTTTGATTTTCTTAATGAAATGTCTTGAAATTTGTATACACTTTCCTGGTGCTTACTGTTTGAGCCCTCACAGGAAGCCCAATGTCCTGAGAACTGGGGTCTTGATGGTTGTGTCCTTTCATGTCCTGAAGATCCAGGGAGGTGCCCAGGCATGTCCATTGATGCATGAGCTTGTCACACTGCTCATGGCAGGGTTGTGGGGGGGGGGCGAGCACTCTATGGGGGGGAAGAACACAATTTGGGCAAGATCCTGCCATTTCCTATGTGTGGTGCCCGACCACGTGATCCATTTCTCCTGTGTCACAGGGGAGTTTTGATTTGGTTTCTGTTATACAACAAAAAAGAGAAAAAGAAGTTTCTTTTGCACTCAAAGTGAAATGTCATTCAAAATAATATTTCTCACTTTCATTTCACATTTTTATTCTCCATTTACAAAATTTGGTTTTGAAAGATTTCTGGTGGTTTTGATCAAGACTGGGGACCAGGCATCCTGGCCAACAGGCCCATGACCATGGAGGTCCCATGTAAATTCACAGTGCTGGTTGGAGTGTTAGGCTCAGTAGTAACTATATCCCATCGAAACGCCCATGCAGAGATACCAACATGAGCCTCGCAATTCTGGCCAGCTGGCCCACTGTCCGGGCAGAGCCCGTGCCAGCCTGCAGGTGGAGTCTATGTATGGTGCCCCAGCTGCCCTGCTGTAGATGGGGTGGCATCGTAGTACTGCAGCACAGTGCCTGTTAAACAGTTTCAGGTTTTTTGTTTTTTGGTTTTTTTTTTTTTTAAAGAATATTATATTGTTGTTTCAGTGCAGTGGGCCAGGTAGAAAATAATGCCACTTAATACATATTCAGTCGAGGTGAAAGAAATCTTAAAAGGTTTGTGGGTGGGAGGAAATTACAGTGAATCACTGAGGTGTCGCCATCAATAGATCCAAATGACAGAATAAAGCCATAATAATAATGATAAAAGACCACTAGCTATAATTGTATAAATTACTGGCAACAAATTAAGGGTTTTCAGAAATATTTTGAATGCACATTGAATGTGCGTAACTGTGGATGTGTTGCTGGTATCAGTCATAGCTTTTGGCCTTTTACTCAGTTTCCAGTACAGAGGTGAGGAGCAGCGGGACCTGCAAACACAGTGAAATTATTTATGTTTTCCAAATTAGGTTATGAGGGAAAAATGAAAAGGTAGTCAGGAATTCATTGGTGCTTCATTTGCGCTGCATTCAGGAGAGAGATGACAGCCCTGGCGAGTAATCAGAGTCTTTGTTAAAAATCAGCCGGGGTGTCGCGCATTGCGTATCCCAGGCTGCCTGCTGCTCGAGCAGGCAGCGTAATGCTGTGGACTCCCAGGAGCTATGTGCACTTTTTCCCAGCGTGCTTTTTAATTGATTTTTTTTGCTTGTGAGCTGGGGAGGAAAACCAAATCCGGGGTAATAAACTCCTCCCCTTCTTTGCTACTGCCCACGGCTCCGGAGCACAGCCCTGGGTGCCTGTCAGGAGGCGGACGCCTCGCCTGGGCCCGTGGACACTTGCCAGCGGATGTCTCCGCATCGGGGATGACTAGGATTCAGCTAGGGCTCTCTGTGGACACCTCACATGGGCAGAGGTGCCCAGTGGCTCTCAGGGTTTTCCTGAGCAGCATGTGGAGGATGCCAGCTGCAGAAAGAGCACAGAAGCAGCCCAGGGAGATGCAGTGGACAGGCCGGGGAGCAGGGGACAGGCAGCTCCGGGCCTTGGCCAGGATCCTGGTGACCTGGCCGCCTGTCTCAAGAGGCCTTCCAGGGTGTCGCTGGGTCCCTCCCCTGTTCTGTTGGTGGTCTGTCATGTGGTTGCTGTCGCCATGATCTGGGACTGTTGTGGTCCCATGGGGCTCAGAGTAGGCTTCGTGCCAGCAGTATACAGATGAAGTAGTTCAGGTGGAATATTTGGCCTTTTCTTGTCAAAAAGAGCATAGAGTGGGTGAGCATGGTGCCTCATGGCTGTCATCCCAGCACCTGGGAGGCAGAGGCAGGAGGATTGCAGAGTTGGAGGCTTGCCTGGGGTACATAGTGAGCTCAGGGCCAGCCTGAACTGCAAAGCGAGACCCTGTCTTAAAAATAAATAAATAAATAAATAAATAAAAGCACAGAGTGAAGTCAGTGCATCCTCCTAGAATTGTATGTGTGGGGAAGAGCATGTGCACGCGTGGAGCTCCACCTGCACACAGCAGCCACTCCCGGGAAGATGAGAAAGGAGGACTGGGCCAGGACTGTCCACGTGTCACTCCCTGGTCATGGCCATCCCTTACCCAGCACCTGTGAGCTTTCAGGAGAACTGAAGAATTAAGTATAAAAATGTGAAGTGATGTGAAATTAGCCATATTTAAAGTTTGAGAAAGAGAAAGTGTGAGCTGCCCCATTACTGCGTCCACAGGCTTCAGGCGCTCATGTTCCCACTCCGGCCTCAGAGCGATCTGCTCGCAGCCTGGTGTTAGGTGCACGGGGGCTACGGCTGCACCCGACAGCTCTGCAGAGTGTGATCATAAGGAGCTGGACAACTCACACGGAAGACATTACAGCACGTGCACTTCCCTCTGTGAGTTGCATCCCCAGCCCAGCAATGTCACTGTCATCCTTTCGGTCAACACAGACTTCAGTGTCATCGTCCTAATGGCGCTGAGTGCTTCTCACTTGCCTGGCCACTCTGCTGTGCCTTGTCATCTCACGGAAACAACGCGACTGTGGAGCTGGTGGGGGGAGAGGGAAGCGCATTCACGTGACTTTAGGGTGAGAGAACTTCATACAAAGACATTGAAGCCAGTTTGGGGGCACCTGCGTGTAATCCCAGCTACTCAGAGGCTGAGGCAGGAGGCACACAAGTTCAAAGCTGCCCTGGGCGACTTAGAAAATGCAGTGTGAAGAGCTGGGGGTGTAGCCAGCGGGAGAGGCCTCACAGGAAGCTTTGAGCTCCTGCATTAGGCCCTCACCCATCAAAAGTCCTCCATGTTTTTTCTGCATTTTCTTCCAACCTCAAAGAGACCTGATCCATGTTAGTAACTCCTCGTCTAGTCTCATCAACAGGACCAGGAAGCAGAAATGCCAGTGGTCGCCTTTTTCTCTCCCAGCCGCGCTTTCGTACTGGTACTGTTGTTGAGGAATGGTGTCCGTGGCTCACCACATCTCTCGTGTGGAGAGGGGGATGAAAAACGCTCTGAGGAGCTGCCTGTGGAAACGTGGCACTTATCTCTCTGTGCAGACACTTTGCAGGAGAAGTAATTCATCAGACTTGATTTGGGAAAAAAACAGCATTAAGCCTGCATCAACCACAACATACAGAGCTCACCGTGATAGGATCACAACAATAGAAAGATTATTTTAGCAGAATTAACAGGAAGAAATTAGCCCCATATATCCTCCCTTTTTATCACAGTGTGGTGCATTTATATGTTTTGAAATTTCGTATTTGCATAGTCGATGACTTTAAATTAGATTCTCACATCTCCTCTGTGATGTCTGTCAGTGTGTAACTTCTTAATAACTGAGAGTTAACATTTAAATCACAGTTGTCTAATTACCAGCCCAACCCTGAAAACACAGCACCCAGTATTCTCCTGCGGTCTTGAGGCTGCTTTACTGAGAGATAATTTACACACGTGCAGGCATGTGGGTGTGCTCCGTGTCTGCTCACGCTACTTTGAAACATATCTCTGTGTATAAATCAAGTTCAGGTTCACTGATGAATCTGTAACCACAGCTGGGAGTCGGATGGGTGAGTAATGCTTTGCTCTCATGCCTGTTCCAAGGGGAACAGAGAGTGTATTTCTTTGAGAATATCATTTCGAGGAGGAAAAAAATCAAGGCTTGAGAATAGAGATGCAGTTTACTACCTCATCTTTCTGTCCTAAACTACCCCAACCCATCTTATGCTTGTGTGTAGGGCAAATGTTTGCCTGTCCAGCCTTTCCTTGACCATGTTGTCCACACAGTGGGCCGTGAGCTGTGCCAGTCTGGAGCTCTATTGACTAGACTTTCAGCCTTGAGGATGAAAAGCTGGCTTCTCCTCACATGGAGCTCACAGGCCAGTGGGGACACGGATATTGAGTCTGGAGTTCCAGTGTGGGGACAGCTGTGAAATAGAGCCCTGGCTCCTCCAGAGGTCCCCACGCAGGGAGAGAGAAAAAGGGGAGCATCCACCAGGCCAATCCAATGGCCAGGGAAATGCTGTGGCAGAACAGTCTGCTTGGTACTGCAGTTGGGAGTGGGGTGAACTGGAAGGAAGGAGGAAGGGGGTCTTGGGTTGGAGATGGGCAAGATAGGTCGCTAGTTGTGAGATCTGCAAAATGGGGCCCCCTGAAAAAGGTGGGCCTTTGTCTATGTATTGAATGCTTCTCTCACCTCCCAGCAGGGCAGAAGTCGGGTCCCTTCTGTGTCCTCTGGCATCCCTGCACGAGGCTGGCAGACACTGGACATTCCTGCACCAGTCTGCGCATCCTCCTGAGGAGGGAAATGGGTGTGTGTGTGCATCTCTGTCTCTGTGTCAGCACGCGGCAGTGGCCTCCCTTTCCCCTACGCCTAGGGCAACACAGCTGCGGCCGCCCTGCTGTGTGGCTGCCATCTCCTGGGGCTTCCCTTACGTTCCCTGCTCCCCCACAGAGCATGCTGCCCACTCAGCTGCCAGAGAGCAGTGAGGCGCCCCCCACGTGGCAGTGGCAGATGAGCCGCTTGGGGTCCAGCCCCGTCTTCCAGCTGAGCCCCCTTGGGTGGTTAGGGAAGCGGACTCTGTGTGCAGCCCCTGGAGCTGAGCCTGGGCCACCCTCTGAGTGGATGCCGGGCAGTGGCAGGAACCTCTGTGGGGCTGGGTCTCCCCTGTGAAGCCTGCTTTCAATGGAAGCGCAGTGGCTGTATTTTTGGCTACATTTAGCAGATGGGCTGATTCAGCGCTGTCCTATTTTGGGGAGTCTGCCCTTCCCTGTCACCAAGTAGTGGGCAGAGGGGACCCGCTGGGAGTCAAGAGAAACCATCACTGTTCAGTTCTGCATCCCATTGGGTCTCAGTCTCTAAAGGCCGTTCTAAGGAAACTGAAATTTGCTGACTTTTAGCAGCGGCTGTAGTCTGCTTGACGTACAGCCATAAGGCTGGCCTTAGGAAGCACCTGCCCATCAAAGTGCAAACATGGGGCCTTTACCCACAGTGTTTTTTGTTCTTCATACCTAGAAATTCAGCCTTCCCTTTGGGAAGATACGTGTGTGGTGGGCTTCGGGCTGTGAGGACCTGAGGTAGTGTTGTTTACTGGCCCTGAGCCTCTAGTCCGTCCTGTTACCTCATCTGTGAGATGGACATAGTAACGTGTGGCGTGATCATGACTCTCGGGAGGGGCAGGACGGCTCCCTCCCAGGCGGGGAGCTGTCACACAGCTGACTCAGGAACTGACTGGCGGGTCAGTGGGGAACGCAGGACAGCGTCACCTGGCGTGGAACAGGGAGAGCTGGTGAGTGGTGATTTGTTTTTGTCTATGTCAGTACATAGCATGGCAGACCAGAAGCAGGCTCTGATCTGGCACCAAACACTCTTGATCAGATCCTGTTGTTTGCCAGCCAAATAATCTTACCCAGTTTATCCGAGTGCCCTGAACTTTAGCACCTTACACTGTACAGTGGGGTTACATGACCCATCTAGTGGAGTTATTCTGAAGATCATAGGAAGAAATTTATATGAAGCGTTTTAGCCCAGTGTCTGGTACATTAGTATTTCTGCTTCATTAAGATTAGTGCTCTTTTTAATTGCTCTGATATTATTATAGTCAGTGGGAAAGTATACATATGACAGAACCCTTAATAGTAAAATTTGAAGATGTTTAAAAATTTAGTTCTCTGAAGACTACAGTTCACAATAACCTATTATACACCTTACGAAGATCTAAAAGGGGAGGAGCTTGATGCTTCCAAACATAAAGCAGAGAGAAGGAAAGGGAAATTCTTTTTACCCTGATAAGATTAGCACACGTTGCATGTATCTGTTTAAATGTCACTCTGTGACTATTACTATTACAGTTAATACACATTAACAAAAGTCAGTTGAGTTGTATGGCAAGTACTCTCTCAGGGTGTTCATGTAGAGGAGACGTTTCCTGTTCAGAATTCCTGCTCACTTGCGCTTGTGGGTTGTGTCACTAGTACATTGTGGGGGAGGGTCTGGTCCACGGAGAAGGCCTCTGGCATCGCCCGGCTGCCAGCAGCCCGGCAGGGGTCAGGAGAGGAGGATGGGCAGAATGTCTGCGTGGAGTGGACCCTGCTGTGCTGTTACCCAGAGCCGCAAGAGACGTGCTCCTGGGCTCCCCTTGGTCCTCTGACTGTGCCTGGTCCTGGGAGGGAAGGCACAGTGAAAAATCAAGCAGATATTTATATAAGGACATAGACTAACACCCAAGCTCATAATCTGAGCACAGAACAGTGCTTTCTAATAGGGTCCTAACTGCCTGGCAGTTTTCATAGTTATATGTGTATTTCTAGCTGTGTTAGAACAAATGTAAGTACCCTTTAAAGGAAACTTGTGTGAGTTACGTGAGCCGAGTTAAAGCATACATTAAGAGCAGGTGAGGGTGTCCATGCAGCATGGATTTGGAGCGGAGCTGGAAATTGCCCTGAACTCCACCCTTAGGGGCAGATCTGAGGTTCTGAATGTGGTCATAGAAGGCAGGGAACGGGAAGTACGTGTAACAACCCATGCTGATCTTCTGGGAAATAAGATAGATTAAGCAGAATAATGTTTATAGCATAGCAGTATTTATATAAATTAAAAACGTGGAAAACAAAACAACTATGCATTATATGCCAGCACATGCATAATTAAAGACTTTCATCAAGTCTATTGGGATAAATGGCAGTGGGGGAGGGGTGGAGGTCAGGGGTGAAGGGGCAAATATCCATCAACAGACCGTACATGGGCCAGGGGTGACCACATGCTAAGGATATGAATTCCTCAGCCTTCTGTGTAGACACAGATACCGACTGAGGGATGCACGGACAGTCACATAAGGTGTAGGCTGACCTAGGGACTGACGGAGGTATGCACATGTCTGGGGTTGCAGCCATAGTACAGAGGTAGAATGATGCTATTTATAGTGAACATTTCATACTTACTTCCTTTACCTGGCTTCCCACCTTGTGTTTTATGCACAGTTGTTGCATTCTGATTTTTCAACACCTTTACAAGGTTGGGGTTTTCTTAGTCCACTTCATGCTTCTACAGTATGATTCTTTATGGAGATTTATTCTGTCACACTCTAGTAGTCAGGAAGTCCAGGACCCAGGCTCTACCATCTGGTGAGGGATTTCCTGCTCACATACAAGAGGCAGAAAGAGAAGCGAACCAGCTCTGCTGGTCAAGCCTCACTCCCAAGGGGTAGCCCTTATGGACTAATCACTTGTTAAAGCCTTACCTCTTCATATCATCACATTGGCAACCCCGGAATTTGGGAGGGGCCAAGTTCAAACCACAGCACTAGTATCACCACCTCTTGTGGGAGATGAGGGTCCTCTAGGGTCCCGGCAATCCAGGGTTCGGGGTCACAGAGAGAGTGCAGGGCGGAGCAGATACAAACCCTGCCTGTGTGACCCCATAACCCACGTCTGTCCTTCTCATGGCTGCTCCGGCCCCTTTGTCCCAAGGAGGAGTCCGTTGACTGTGAGCACTTCTGATTCCTGGGTGATACCTGCCTTGCTTGGGTTTCCTACATTAGCTGAAAACAGAGTCATTCGGAGACAGTTCAAGGTTCTGTTGGGAGGAGTGAGTCTTCTTTGGGTGAAGGAAGCTTTGTAGTTGCAGTCCTTTGGGTACTCTGACACTTGGTTTTTTACTTATCTCTAGAGTCTGATGTTTTAGCTTGCTTCCTTCGGGTGTGTGTGTGTGTGTGTGTGTGTGTGTGTGCATGCTTGCATGCATGTGAGTGAATATTACCCCATGCTACCTCTTGCCCTCCCTTCCTTAAGCCAGCCAGTTGATTGGCCTCCTTGTAAGCAGAACCTTCACGCTCGCCTCTTGCAGTGGGGGAGTAACATCACACTAGCCTCCCTGGTCTGACTCCAGCATGATTTAGCAGGAAGATGCAGGGCTTTACAGTGCACAGGCATGTCACCAGGAGGCTTTGTCATCTGCTTCATTGTCCACTCTGTAGATCAAGCTGCAGACCCCTTCCTGGCCTTCAGATGTAGCCCGACCCCTTGTATTCAAGATGTACAGGTGCTTCAGTCAGGCACCTTGTCTGGCCTGATGGCTGTTAGTGTGGACACACAGCCGCTTTCCAGAGGCAGACAAAAACCAGCAAATCACAATCACGATGCAGCTTGATGGAAGAAGTAAATAGCTCTGAAGCTGTGCTATGAACTGTCATCTAGTGATGATTCTGTTTTATTATGGAGGTTAAATTACAGCAATCACCAGTGCACAAAGGCGCTGCAGTAAGAAAACATTTGGGAACGATATTTTTCTCCTATGGCTTAGGTGATGGGTACACAGGAATTAAACAGCACAACTTGTTTACCTCAGGCCAGAAAGAAAACATGAACTATAGCCCACTGTGACACATATGCTCTGGTTTTCTTTTATGAACCGAGCAGGTTGTGAGCTTGTGGCGGTTGCCATAGGAAAAGGTGATAAGCCTGCCTTGAAGACTACTCTTAGCCATGCTCCTCTTTCTGTATCTGTTCTACATCTCCTTCCACTGGCCATCCCCATGCCCATATGCGTTTATGTCTTCTTGTGCTCGGATGAGGTAGGGGATGGGCCAGGCAATGCCTGTCCTGAGTGTCACCAGTTTAAACTGTGCTGTGTTTCTCAAATTCCTAAGGTATCCCTTCCAAAGAGCTTAGACATGAAACTCCACTTGATTATCTGGGGAAAAACATGGGCTCTGGAGCATCTTGGATCCAGCTTCTCACCCTGCCTCTGCCTCTCAAGAGCTGTCTAACTGTGGGGGGCTGTTTCTCTGGGGTCCAGGACAGTCCACTACACAGCGAGGGCCAGGACTGAGCCGACTCCTGGGATGTGAGGAGTAAATGGTCTGTTATTTATGTCCCAGTTCTGAACACGCCCTATGTGCCAGGTGGCCAGAGCCTCCGATAGCCCAGATGCACAGAGTTCAGAGGGGGAGTGGACAGGTGTGTTCTGACGTGCCAGAGATCTGATCAGAGTAAATTCTTGTTAGTGAACAGCCCCGTGAGGCTCTAACACCGTTCTTTGCAAGGGAGTTGAAAGATGCACTCTGGTGGGTGGAGTTAAAGTGACCCCTGACCTGTCCAGCTCCTGTTAACTTCAGAGCCAGAAACTACCATAGTGAGAGAGCCCATCAAACTCTAGTTTTTGTGGTTTTAAAGAGTCTAATTTATGGTAACCTGTAAGTATTGGTGTGATAGTATTACTTTACATGCATTTATTTAGTGATGCTGGAAGGCTATTCTTTTGGAGAAAAGATTTCTCCAAATGTGATGAGTCATAGTTATAATTTCACTTTTAAAGGTGACAAAGATCAAGAAAATGTGACAATACTGAGAAAAACAATGTTAGAAAAACAAGTTACAGGCATGTTAATCCAACTGACTTTTTAAAGTACTTAGAAAATATTATTTCTAACAGTGTTATTTACCTAGGCTTGAAAGATAATGTTCTCTGTTCCCAACAATTTAGTATGAAAATGTTCAAACACATAGCAGAATAAAAACAATTTTACCAAAATCATCCATTCTTCATTTGTACCAGTAATTATACTCATTTTATCACATATTTGTCCATCTTTTAATACATCTCACTTTTGGTAGGTTTCATAGTAATTTATAAAATTGTTGGCAGCTTTTTATTTTTTTTTTGATGCCAGATCTGTGTTTCCCAGGCTGCCCTTGAAGAGCTTGGCTCTGGCTGTCTTCCTGCCTCAGCCTCCTGAGGGACTCTTGATGACACCTCCTGTTGATAGTACTTTTAACAATTCATTTATCATTAAAAAGAAAAGCAGAAGGCTCCGATAGGTCAGACTAATCTGTGTGCCTTATTCGAAAAGAAGTAAGCATAAAATAAGACAAAAAGCATATTTGTTTAGAAATTGATTTCACGGGCTGGAGATTTAGCTCAGTGGTTCTGGCGCCTGCCTCGCAAGTGCAAGGTACTGAGTTCGATCCCAGTAACCACATACAATGCTGGGCGTGGTGACTCATGCCCACCAGCCATCAATACCACATACCACAGTGCCTGGCATGGTGGCTCAGGCCTGTCGTTCCAGCACTCAGGAGGCAGAGGCAGGAGGATTGCTGAGTTCGAGGCTTGCCTGGGCTCCATAGTGAGCTCAGGGTCAGCCTGAATTACAAAGTGAGACCCTGTCTCAAAAAAAAAAAAATCAACTTCAGAAGAATTGAAAGAGGAAAGGTGTATGGATGCTTTAGTGCTCAGTAGTGTTCATTTTATGGATGTAATGTAGTTTATCCATTCATTCTATGGATGTACCATAGTTATCCATTCATACGGAGGTACCTTAGTTTATCCACTCATCAGTCAGTAGACATCCAGTTGTAATGCTTTGTGATTGAGAAAGTGTGGCTTTTTCCAACTGGAGTGAACTGTAGGATTTCTGTATTTTTCCACCAGTTGATGAGTATTCTTTCCTCTACACAGCATGCATCATTTCATCTCCTGATTTCTCTGTAAAGATCTATCCCTTTTTGACAGTCCACTAAGTGCAAATGGGGCAGACAGCAGGTTGGGCCTGTGTGATCAGTAACTTACCAAGTCTTCAGCCTGGTGTCTACGGTCTGAGCTGCTTTGGTCCTGTTACCTTCCTGACCTTCCCTCTGGCTGCCTTCTACCCCTTTATTCCCTTTCCTCCAGGTCCCCCAGCACTTCCGTACCTGCTTTCTCTTATGTCTCTTAGCTTGCCTTGCACTGTATTCTGGTCTCTGATGGAATGTCAGTTCTCAAAGAAACTTTCCCTGGTCACCGTGAGATCCCTTCTCCAGCCCTTTGTGCCATGTGAGCTAGCAAATTCCCTTGTCATGCCAACATCTTTGCGTTATTTTTCCAATCCTTACTATTAAAGAAGACCAGGTGCAGATGTGGCATTTGTGCAAGCCGCTGTCAGTGTTGGTTCTGTCTTTCCATTTCCCAGCACTCAGGCTCTGCCAGTGGCCAACCAGCCACCCTGGTCGTGCAGCCTCTTGTTCGACTCCCTGACCATGTCGCTGAGTCCCAAACTGCAGCTCCCGCCTACTCCCAGCTAGGTGAGTGAGGGCCACATGCGAGGAGGCTATGTGCAGGTGTGACGAGTCCTGAAGTGCAGCACAGGCACAGTGCCAGTTGGAGCTGCAGCAGCCAGACTTCCCTCCGGCCTGAAGGCGCCAGGAGGGCTAGTGAACCTTGTTATCTGGAGTGCAGGGGTGTGGTGGCATTGCACAGGGAATGGAAAGCCTGTGACTGTCAGCTTGGCATTATCACCAGTGGCACCCCCTTCTCTAGGACCTCACAGCCCTGAGGGGTTGGCAACAATTGGAAGCATC
This sequence comes from Thryonomys swinderianus, assembly GCA_004025085.1. Taxonomy (NCBI): domain Eukaryota; kingdom Metazoa; phylum Chordata; class Mammalia; order Rodentia; family Thryonomyidae; genus Thryonomys; species Thryonomys swinderianus. The sequence continues at coordinate 3,365 of PVIC010043292.1, read as the reverse complement.
TTCAATGATTGATGGTGATTCGGTATTAAGAACATTCTCCATTCTGCCATCTGCTGACCCTTTGGTGGATTCCAAGTCTGTGCCTCATCCAGCTCCTAGTTTGGTACTTGCATTGTATATGTAATTCATTGTACTTTCTCTGACTCCCATGGTAGAGTGAGGCTCTGATTTTATTTTTATATTCTTGTTATCTAACATAATTCATAAGTCAGTAATAATACTATCAACTGAATAGCATAATAAATAACTTTCCTTAAATATTTCCAGTGGCCAGGCATGGTTCTAATCCTGCTACATGTCTAGGATCATTTAATCTTCACAGAGATATTAAGGAACAGATACTACTATTTCCCTGTCATAGAGGAGAAAATTGACTCACAGGTAGAATGAAGTTACCTGTCAAAGATCACACAGCTGGTAAGTGCGTGTGCTGGGACTTGAGCCCACCAACACCTACGGAGTATCTGTTTTCATAGTAGGTAAAAATAACAGAGGAGTAGTACAGTGTTCCTCCATCAGTTACAGGTATGGTGGAATGTTTATGCTAGAGTATCCCAGGCTGCTTAGCCAGCAGCCACTGACCCTTTCCCGAGTCTCTACTGTGTCCTTGGCAGGCGTCGCATCATGTACAGATGAGGAGGGTGACTTCAGGACCAGAGAAGCTTGTCACCCTGAGCTGGTGATGAGATCTACCTAGACTGTCCTGTGCAGAGGTGGGACTGATGGGGATGGAGCTGGCCTGTGCACAGAGGAGGCTCGGAAGTGGGGGGCCTGTCTACGCAGGTGTCTGGAATGTCCCAGGAGTGGAAATGGTGTGGTGGGGCGTTCACAGGGTTCCAGGCCGTCATGAGCAGGGGCTGAGGAGCTGGCTGCCCTCCCCAGAAGGTGAGGCTTCAGGACTTGGATTTTGCTCTCCCTCCAGCCTAGTGGGTAGATGATAGATCCCTAATAAGAAGAGCACTGAGAGGATGGCTGGCTAGTTTAACCTTTGAGAGTACCTCCTGCATCCTAGGAGACAGGCCTGATCTCAGCAGCGTTGGAGGAGGTAGCTGTCCAGGCCTGGGTCGAAGTAGAAGTTTGCAGATGGGTAGTTAGTTCATTGCCCATGGAGGAAAGAACCCACCCTTCAATGGCATTGGCTGTGCGGGCATGGCAGGAATCACTGCATGGGTGGGTGGCTGCACTGGCTTCTCATTGGCACTGAGTGGCTTCCTCCCACCTGAGGTGGTGTGTGGGCACGTGCTCCCACCCAGCAGAGCACCAACCACCCTTGTTGCCCAGATGGTGCGTCTTGGACCGTGGGCAGCTGAAACCAGTTTACTGTGAGAAGCGCATTCTTAAACATTTTTCTTTCCTTCTGCATCAGAGTATTTAATCCAGAGAGGAGCTTCGAGACCTGCCATGAGGCCAAAGGCTCCCTGCAGAGACTGCTAAACACCAACCAACTCCTGGGCCCTGCAGGCTCCAGAGAACTGGTTCGGCAGTGTTGGAGGGGGACTCGGAGGAGTGTCAGGGCGCCCATTCTGCCCCGGGGCGGAGTCCAGTTGGGCCCCGCTGAGAAGCCTTGGGCCAGACTGGGGATTTGAAAAAAGGGTTGTCAAGTACTCCTCTGCAGTGTAGGGAGAAAATATCAGGGTGCCTAAAATATCTATTTCTGTGGATGTTCTGTGATACACAAAGTAGTGCAGTGGTGCTGTCCATAATTGTGATTGTGTATGTACGTATTTTTAGGCATTTTCCTTTGCTTACTGATAGGAATATGATTTTTTGAAATTCAGAGATAGTTTCAGGTATGTTTTTACGATTTATTCTGCTGAAATTGGCCAGGCTTGCCACAGCACAGAGAATGAGAGGAAATAGTAATGGCAAACCACACTTCACTTCTTTTTTTTTTAATTGAATTCTTTATTGGTACATTTTATATACAGCTCACAATCACACTCAACATTGGGGAATTTGTACCAGTATATGACACAAGTTAATTCTCATTTTTATCCAATATCCCTACCCATCCACAACCCCCCCATTTCCAAATTATATCTATTCTTTTCCCTCATTACATTCCCCTACCACATTCACTTTGAATATTTCCTATTTTTACAAAATCTATCATACATTCTAGAACTCATTTACATCTCCAGATTCTCCTACTAGGAAAAAGATATGGTATTTACATATCTCTAATCTATTTATTTCACTTATTAGTGTGTCTTCAAGGTGTATACATTTGCACATAAATGAATGAAGCTGTCATTCTTTATGGCAGAGTAATACTGCATTTTATTTAAAAAAACCCACATTTTCTTTATCCAGTCTCCAGTCGATGGGCATCTGGGTTGTTTCCAAGATTGGGCTAACACAAACTGAGCTGCTGTGAACACAGGTGTATATATGTCTTTACCATATGATTCTTTTAATTCCTTTGAGTATATATTCCTAGCAGAGGAACATCAGGGTCAAATGGGACCTTTAATCCTAGTTTTCACTTCTTGTTAGGGTTGCCAGGGGGTCTCACGCAGGGGCCGGCCGTGCTGTGCTTGCTGCCCTCCTGAGCTCTCCGGGGCTCCCTCCTCCGCTTCCAGGGTGCAGCACACTGTGGTCTCTCCGTAGGCACCTTTGCTTCTCTTTCCGGTTCCTGACCTCTGCCTGGCTCCTCAGACGCTTGGCGACTGCATCAAGGCACCGAGGAGGCCAGGTAGGCTCTACATAATGCTCTCTGTCATTGTTCTTAGCATGCTGGAGGCCTAAAGAAAAACTAACTGTGCTTTGACAATAAGAAATAATTTTTTTCCCATGTAGTTCTTTTCTGCTTAATATGTCATCTGTCCAGAAGGTTTATATTTTTTGGGAATTTGAAGATAGATTTGCAGGGTCTAATTTGAGGTCTAATTCAGTTGCTTATTATCTCTGTGACCTTTATTTATAACTTCTCCTTTGGGTGTGTGAGAGCCTCAGTTTCCCCAACAGCAAAATAAATGAGTTGGAATGACACAGATTCTGGTTGTCCAATCTCTTTATAATTTTGCCTTATCTGAGTAAAACCTACAGTCATGTTTAGCAAGTTTTTTTTTTTTAACATTGACTTCCTTTACCTTTATATTTATTTTGAAAGCAAATTTTAAACCGCTGCTATTGAACTAAAAGGTTTGGCTGGAGCTTTCCTTTTCCTCTTTCAAGAGCCTTGAAGAAGAACTGGAAAAGAAATATCTTTCTTTCCCTGAGAGTCTGCGTTATTTAACGGGATGTTTAGTGACTGTTTCTGTCACTGCCCCAACATCTTTATGCTTTATGCCAGGTCCACTGGCCTTTTCTCTTTGTAGAGGAATCTAGGTCTCTCCAAATGTGGATAGATCATCGATTGGTTA
>PVIC010043291.1:0-15485 GCA_004025085.1 Thryonomys swinderianus | reverse complement strand
AAGAGAGAGAGAGAGAGAAAACAGGGCAAGGGATGTAGATCAGTGATGCTGCCACCTGCCTGGTAAGTGCAAGGTCTGAAGTTAGATCCCTGGTTCCACAAAACAACAACAACACAATAGACTAAAGCAGAATAAACACCGAATGAATTCTGCAAAATAAAAGTAAATATTGTTTTTAGTTGAGAGAACATACAGAGAGTATGTGTCTCAGGAAGAGAACCATGGGACATAAACTGGGGTTGAAGGACAGTGTGGTAGAAACACCAGTTGCCACTGACCAACTACTGTTCTTTACTTACTCAAAGAAATTAAATGTTATTTGCACAGAAACCAAGTCAAAGAATTACCTTTTACAACGTACCATAGTTGTGGAAATGATACTAGTCTCTGACCAATGAGATGTAAGCAGGAGTGTCCCACGACAATCAGAGAGGCTCTTTAGAGTGACATGAATCAGCAAGCAGAGGAATCAGCTTTGCACTTGCAATTCCTCTTTTTCTTGTTTTACTCTGAAGCTTTGATGACAGGAAAGATCTGATATAGTCCAGCAGACCTGAAAGCCAGGATGAAACTGATAGCCCCTGAACTCTGAGTGTGCTCCCTGGGCCCAGCCACATAGAAAGACTAAGGAATTTAAGAACAATAATTACCCCAAACACTGGCAAAACAGTAGGCCATGAAGACAATGGGACAAACACTAGGCAGCCAGGCTTAAAACAACAAGAGGAAAACAAAACAAGAAACAATGGGTCACTACAAAGTTTATACAGTGTGAAAGGAGATACATCATAAGCACTGCTAAACTACTCCTGAGGCAGGGTGGGGGCAATAATCAGAAACCAAAATGATTGGGTATGGGGGTGTGGAGCTGGAATTCCTATAATTGCACTCTAGGAGGCTGAGGCAGAAGGATCCCAAATTCAGGCTCCATATGAGCAACTTAGCAAGATTCTGTCTCAGAATAAAAAATAAAAAGGAATAGTGAAGTAGCTCAGTATGAGGGTCTTGGGTTCAATTCCCAGTACCATAAAAAGAAGAAAGAAAATGAAGGAGGAAGAGAAGGGAGTAAAGATTGCTAAATAGCATTAGATAGTTTGAATTTCAACAAAAACATATTTGCAGCCAGGCGTGGTGGCTCACGCCTGTAATCCCAGCACTTGGGAGGTGGAAACAGGAGGATTCCTGAGTTCGAGGCTTGCCTGGGCTACATAGTGAGCTCAGAGCCAGCCTGAACTGTAAAGTGAGACCCTGTCTCAAAAAAAAAAAAAAAACATTTGGAGTATTTTAAATCACAAAATGTGAGTTTTTCAAAGGGAAAAAGCAATAAATAAAAACCAGCTCTGACTAAACCTATGTGTCAATTTTGCAAATAAATATTTCAAAGAGGTACTCTAATATATTTGGAAATTTAGAAGAACTACTGAAAATATAATGCTAGTGGCTTGAAAAACATAGAATGTCAGTACAGAAGTAGAATGTATTGAAAGAATCATGCAATTCTTATGGGAATGTGAAAGGCACAGCATGTTGGAAAGCAGTCAAAAGGTGAAACAGTTATTGTAACTCAGCAGTTTCACTCCTAGCTACGCGCACAGAGCACATGAAAGTATATGTCTACCTAAAATCTTGCATAAAAATATTCTCAGCAACACCATGATAGCTACAAACCAGAAAAATCCTAATGGCCAGAAAATGTGGTATATTCTAATATCATTCAACAACAAAAAGAAGTAAAATACTGAAACATGCTATTCCGTTTAAGAAACTTGAAAACATTGTGTTTTGTGAGAAAAGTCACTTGCAAAGGTGTGTATAGTTTGATTCCATTTATGTGAAGTGCTCAGAATAAATTAAGCCTCAGCATGTATTAGTCAGATTTCCCGTAGATGGAGAAAAATACCTGACACCCACAAGATAAAGGAAGAGAGATGCAAGGAACAAAAAGCTGTCAGAAAAGAATGCTAGGTCTTGAGAAGTTATGCATCAAAAATGAAGGCAAAGTAAAGATATTTCCAAGTACTGTGTAAACTTTTAAAAGCCATCTAATGCTGGGAACCTTTTTTTCTATGGTGGCAAAGAAAGGTCTTTGGGATTGAAGCAAATTATACCATACAGTTACTTGAATCCACAGGAAAAAATAAAGAGCATCAGAAATAATAAATGAGTGGTTAAATTATTTTAAATGAAGAGTACTTTATCCTTTTTCTAATGTCCTTTAAATACACAAAAGTAAAGCAATCAGTATAAAATTTCACAAGAGATACAAGATATACAAAAGAAAAATGGCAGATGAGAATATCAGTTTTCAGTCAGTTTGACAACTTTATAGATTGGTATTCAAATCAAAAGGTAAAACTGTCAGATTGAGTTTAAAAAGGATAATACAATATATTTTATCTCATAGGTACATTTAGTAGAAAGAAATTAAAACAATGGAGAAGGATAAATTGTGCAAATAATAACCATAAGAGAGCTAGAATGACTAAGATCAGACAAAATACAATTTCAGAGAATAAAAATTATTAAAGTAAGAGAAAGACTTTCAATGCTAAGGAAAGACAATATTTTAGGTGTACATGTATGATAATTGCAATGATATACATATATAATTATAAATATATATTTATACTACCAAGAGGCTTTCAAAATATATGAAGCAAAACTGACAATATTAAATTAAAAATTGACAATTCAACAATTATAGTTGGATGCTTAAATACTACTCTCAGTAATTTATGTAATTCCAAATAAAGTCAATAAGCATACAGAAAGACTTGAATTATTTTATCAGAATCCTTGATCCAACATTTATAAAATACTACAAATAGGTGGGGATTTAGCTCTAGTGGTACGGTGCCAGAGTCATAGTTCGATCCCTGGTACTGTAAAAAGTACTACAAATGACAAAACCAGTTTCCTTATTCTTGTCAAAATATACCTGGAGTATTCTTATGAATAGACTATATGCTAGGTCATAAAAATTCCTGGTTAATTTAAAGGGTTAGCATCATACAAAATGCATTCTTTACTGTAATTGACTTAAAGTAGAAATCAATGATTGAAATGGATTTGGAAAATCTTCAAATATTTGTAAATTAAACAACATACTTTTAAATGATCAATATATCAGGGGAGGGAGGGGGACGATACAAGGAGAATCAGTCTGTGTCTTGAACTTTATGAAATAGGAACACAAACCACAAAGTGTATGGGATTTTTCTACAGCCAGGTCTTAATTTATAAAGATAACTGAGTGAGGACATGCTGGAATCAACGTGACTGAATGTAAAGCTTAGGGTTACTCACAGTCCCCTTACAAACAAGAGACTGTAGGAGAAGCACCAAGTCCTCAGGCAGAAGGAGAAGAAGGAGACAAGGGAAAGCATTTTTCCAGATTCCTTTTTGGGGTTTCTGCAGAAAACATAAGGGTGGACAGGATGAATGGTTTTAGAATGGCTAGTCCACCATTTCTGGTGTGCTGTAAACTACCAAAGTGTTTTCTCCAGGTCTAGAGCCTGACCCTGAGATGACTAAGTAGAAGGTTTTCATCTCCTGGAATGCACGGGTTAGAGAGAGCTGGTGTGGCTTTGGATTGGTTACTTTGTATTCCAAAGTCACGTTCTAGAATGAGCTTTTCACTAGCTCTAAGAACTGGTTTTCTCCAGCAGGGACAGTTTTTCACCAGGTACAAAAGCCTTATCATATGTCAAAAGCTCATAATGGAACATAAAAATAAATACAAGGATTCAGCTAATTCTGCACTTGGAGAAAAATGTACAACTTTAAAGTCTTAAATTGAAAGTAATGATTCTAACATCGATTTCAAAAATTGAGGAAAAAAATAGAAAAACCAAACCAAAAGAAGGTAAAAGACAGGAAATAAGATCAGAGAAGAATTCAATGAAACACAAAAAATACTTGAAAAAGTTAAAGTAAAAGACTTTTCTTTGATTACCAAATTTGATCAAACTTTAGCTAGTCTGGCAAGAAAAAAAGAAATTACTGAATCAGGAACAAAAGAGAAAACTGAGGACTTACGGAAATTAGAAGGATAAGATGGGGTTATTATAACTAACTTCACGCCAACACAACTGACATTACTTCACACAGCACTTTTGCATTTCAATTTTAATTTCTATATTAAAGAATCATTGTAGGTTTCATTTTTATGCAAATATAATTTGAGGAATCTAAAGTTTTTTGTGTTTTGCTTTGCTCTGGGTCAATTTTTGCTTCCAGCGTCTCTGCATTACAAATATAGGCGAACCAAAGTCTGGAGTGTTTTATTTTGGTTTTTTTGTTTGTTTGTTTGTTCTTTGTTTTTTTGAGACAGGGTCTCACTTTGTAGTTCAGGCTGGCCCTGAGCTCACTATGTAGCCCAGGCAAGCCTCAAACTCAGCAATCCTCCTGCCTCTGCCTCCCGAGTGCTGGGATTACAGGCATAAGCCACCATGCCCAGCAGTCTGGACTGTTTTAAAAGCTATGAACTCTGTGTGCCTCTTTAAAGGCTAATGCAAGTGTTTGATGCTCACCATGAACAGACATCACATCTCCCAGAAAGACAAAACCATCTTGTGCAAAAGAGTTCTCACTTAACTGAGATGTCCACCATCCACACACCATGTGCTTTTCTCTCATCTTAGTGTCTCTAGACACTCACACACACAGGAGATCTAAACCAAAAGGAGGACATGGAAAATATGCTGCCATTCTGTGCCAAAAGGCAGGCTTGAGGTCTCTAAAATTATTCTGCTGGCCAAACCAAAAAAAAAAAAGGAAAAGGATAAACATTTGTGTTTTCAATATAAAATTAGATAAAAAATCCTCTATCATCATTTCATAAATAAAATTTTCAATATTAGCAAACAAGTCATAATCTCACAATAATCATTAGCAAATTAAATTTAACAGTAAGAAAAATTAACATATTATCTTTATTTTTATTTCAATATAGAACAATAGTGCTTTCATGCAACAGCAGAAGTTTATATGTTTGGAAATCGGTGTCCCGAATTTTACAAATTTTATTCTAGTCTTTCTCCAAATGTGATGCTTAAGAAGTACATAAGATGCTCTTGGGTACTATATGACAAGTTTTTACACTATCCTAAACTATTCTTTTTTTCCATTTTCCTCAAACACAGACACTCAGTTTGGTCTCATCTCTTTTAGTGATCTGACACCAAAGGGATCTTATACTTAACAAAGGGTAATAGTACATAAGCCAAGCCAATGTGCAACCCTAGTTAACCAATTTCAAAACAGTGTCCCTTGTTTCTATTTATAATTACTTTCTTTTTGCAGTGAAATGTAATCCTTTTAATATCATGGTGTAAAATTTCCTTTTCAAACAGTTATATTTAGGATTCTGTTAAAGATAATTTAAGAAAAAACACCAAAGTACCTGATTGAATGCTTTACCCTAGAAGGCAAAGCAGTTGGTCAAAATTTTAAAACCTCTGGCCAGATCTTATTTATTTCTGAAGTCTCTTTGATGACTTATTGGCTTTGATATTCCTGACTCCCATTACTCTTGATGTGGTCAACTTGACTCTAAATCTCATCAAATTTTTGTCTAAAACTCTAATCCATATGGCTGGGAAATTTGTGTCCACTGTGTCCTTCCTTGTCCAGTCTGGAACTGTCTGAGTTGCTGCTGATCCAGTGGATTCTGTCCAGAGGAAGGACCGTACCATTTGGAGCTCCTAATGTCACCTATGCTAGAGTGGTCACTCTTGAATAATCCTACCTCCCTGCCAGTGTTTATTGTCACTTTGACCCTGACTGCTATTGTCACATTGAACTCCAAATTCAAAAAGAGAAGTTATAAGTAACCATTTTTCAGAAGAGCTGAGGGAAAAAAGTGTGTCCATCTTCTATTTTCTTATTGAATCAGTGGAGTTCCATTCAACTTAATTATTAGCATTCAACAAATTAGATTTTTCTATAACACTTCATTTCTCTCACAACTAATTTTGATTGCATTAAGTAAAGGATTAACACAACTTTAAAAACAACCCACACAAAAATATTATTTTAGAAGAACTTACAAAACATCACCTCTCCTTATTAAAACAATCAAAATTCAAGCTTTCAAGTAGATTTAACAGTTCTCTTCTTCCTTAGCAGTACAGTTCTCTGGCCCTAGAATCTCACACTTTATAATATTTTAAACAAATTTCATGCAGGTATCAGGTTGAAAGGATCTTTAAAGTTTATCTGATTAATCCTTCATGCAATACTTAAATGCTTTGTACCAAAACTCTACATAGGAAATTCTACTACTTGAAAACTTTATAATAATTTTTCTCTGAAAGGAACAAAATTGTAATGGGAGGTCTGGATTTTGAAGCAGAGGGTCCTTTCAGTCATCTGAGAGATGGATGACCCACTGGTGAGTTGTGTTATCTGTGGCAATGTGGTCATTTTTCTTATTGCAGAAAACAACTGACCCATATAGAGATCAACTGATGACTTTCTCAACCTGAACCGAAAGGGTCAGCTGGACCTAACACTAACATTTATGGTAGTGAAACACTTAGTTACAGAAGATACATGTTATAAATTTTTTAAAATGTTACATTAATCAAGAAACATCTATGTTATGACAAAAGTATAGTTAAGTTTTAATATACCTATACTTATTCAGCTATATATTTTGGCTTCTATTCTAAAGAAAGAAGGGAATCAAGATTTAATAGGTACCAGTATATATGCTAGGTTATCTTAATCATTTATGTTATCTTATTTAACCATATTCAAAGACTCAGTTTAAGTAATTTGCTCAAGGTCATAAAGCTAATAAGCAATTGATCTGTGATTCAAAAATCTGACTGTGATGTTTGATAACATAACATTATTGATTTGTTGAAATTCATGGAAGGACATAAGACAAAGAGTGAACCCCAATGTAAAACATGGACTTTAATTGAAAATAGTGTATCAATATTTGCTCATTATAATAAATGGACATTAATTTAAAATGTTAAAAATAAGGAAAACCATGGGAGTGACACATATATGAACTCTATTCTCCACCCATTTTCTCAGTGTGCTCAAGCCTGCTATAAAATGATCTATTTTTAAAGATAAAAATGATTCACAAACAAATTTAACCGTCTAGTTATTTATCACCCAATCTCCTAGTCTACACTGATTCCAGTCAGATCCTTGAACCTCCACTGCAAAATGTGTGCTCCCTTATCAAGCAAGGTTATCTGAAACCATATTGTTAGTGTCTCAATCCTCACCTTTTCTTAAAATTATCAGTAACATTAGAAACATTCATCACAACTTCTTTTTTGAAACACTATTTACTTGGCTCCAAGCATCACATGACCTGGCTTCTCTCCACTCCTTCCCTGGACCATCTTTTTCACCTCTTGATTGTTTCTTCTTTTCTCTCTGACCTCTTTCCATAGCAGGGCCCCCAAAGGTTTGGGTTTTGGGCTTCTTCTCTTCATCTGCCTAATTTCTTTAGTGACTTTTATTTAACTGATGATTTTAAGTTAGACTATATGCTGATAGACCCTATATAGTTCTCAATTTTATATCATCAGGCCAGGTCTTTCCCTTAACTCTAGTATTAAATAGTACTTAATACCTTTATATTAATCTGGGTTTCTAAGAGAAAAGAGAACTGGTAGGAATAAGGAATAGGTTTATGCCATTATGCAGACTAGCCAGTCTGTTTTTGCACTGTAGACTAATAGTATTGAATGAGGAAAGGCAAGTTCCAGTCCAAAGACTGGCATCCTAGAGATCCAGAAAAACTAAGGCTGCCTTTCCAATTTGAAAGTAACAGTCTGAATTGTAGATTGACTAATGGACAACTTAGACCACCCCGCTGAACCGAGTCATCGTGACTCTGGGCATGGAAGACCCACCTGAGAATTGGTGCCAATGGCATAAAAGGAGAAATTGAGGGGAAGATTGGATGCTGTTAATTTTCCAGGAGAAACTTGCCATAGCTGGGTTTCCTTGATGCAAACTTGGCTGCTGTCATTGCCAGAGAAGCTTGAGACTTCACTGTGGCAAGTGTTGAGTGTCATTTTCTTCAGAGAGCTCTGGTCCTTGCCGTGTGGATTGCTTCTGACTCCAGTGTGGATTCCACAGCCTGGTGACACAGATGCTTCACCCCACTGACACAGACTTCCTAGCTTCCTTTCTGGTGCACATTCTTAATATGAACTTAGATCAGACATTGCTGAGGACCCTATGGCTTAAGCTGGATTCATGGAGGACATTGCCATGGGCTTTAGACCTTCGGCAGAGTTTGTTAGGAACATTGCTGTAGTATCCAGGCCCTTGTCTGAATTCTTTGGGTCTCTAATGTGTGGACAGATCTCTTGCAGTCCTCTCCATTTGACTTTTTGGGTAAATATTATAACATAGTCCTATAAATTACTTGTCCTTTATTAGATCTATTCCCTTGTGAACCCTGACTACAAGAATCTGTTAGAGAATCCCCTCTTGTCTTTGTTCTATTTGGGCCTTCATCTGATTGGATGAGGACTAGTCACATTATGAAGGTCAATTTACTTTGCCCAATGCTCACCAAATAAATATTAATATCCAAAGACAACCTCCAAATTGACAGGTAAGATTAACCATCACACATCTCATGAATAATTTCACCCTCATGCATAATAAGCTCCTCTTCTTTTCTTTCTCATCTCCGTTAGAGGCAGTACTTCCATTGTGATTGTCCTTTCTCATATAACTACATCTAGTTTTTCTTTTTGCCATCTCTACTGATACAATCACCATTTATGTGATTATCAAGTCTGATTAAAAACGTGTCACAAGAGCCTCATAAGTGTCTCCCAGGTTTTTCTCTGAAGTTCCTCTTCAGTATACATTATAGTTTATCTAAGTGATTCATACCAACCACCTGGCGATCTTGGTAAAGAGAGAGTCAAGTTTTGGGTCTGACGTTAGGTCTTGCATGTTCTAGGAAATGCCAGCGTTCTTAGTTCACATACAACATTCTAAATAACAAAAATAAGACTGATCTGGCTGAGAATAGTGGCTCACATCTGTATCCCAGCACTCAGGAGGGAGGCAGAAGGAGGAGGATTACCATGACCTTGAGGCTTGCCTGGGCTATGTAGTGAGTCCAAGGCCAGCTTGAACTACAAAATGAGGCCTTGTCTAAAAAAATGAAAAGACTAATCTCTCTCTCTCTCTCTCTCTCTCTCTCTCTCTCTCTCTCTCTCTCTCTCTCTTTCATTTTCTACTGTCTTTAATTTTGCCTATTACCATATTTTTAAAACATACTAAAAGTAATTTCACTAGAAATGATTTGACTATGTGTTTCTGTTGGGTAATCTGACTGGATATACTAGCATTCAAAGTTCTCTATATATTGGAGTCATATCTTTAGAATATAAAATCAAATCATGTTTCTTCTTTGCTCAAAATAATCCAGTGGCTCCTGTTTCACTCTGTTGTGAAAGCCATACTTTTTGAGATGGTGCATATCAGAAATGCTCCAAATTCTCCCTTACCTCTTTCACTGTCATTTGCTCTGTGCTTTCCCTGGCTCATTCTACTTTAGCCACACTGGCCTCCACAATGGTCCACAGATCAGCCTTTCCATTAGCTTTTCTTCTGCCTGGGAGGCTCTTCCCCAGACTTAGGAGCTTGGGTTTAGGCACCAGTTCCTCTGTCACACTGTTAGTCCTGTAAGTACCCTATGTAGAATCATAAGTACCCTCCCAACCTCCAGCATCCTCCAAGCTTTATTGTTTCCCCATGGTCTTTTCACTTGCACCATACTATATAATTATTTATTCATGAGCTATATTGTCCATCTTTATTCTCAAAGCATACGTTGTTTGAGGGCAATGATTTTTGCCTATGGACTCATTGTCATATGTTTAATACTTACAACAGTGTCTTGGATATGGTAGATATTAAATCAATAATCATTTATTCAGTAAATGACTTAATGAATGAACACATTATAGGCCTCTGGCTTTTTCCAGGACATTGGACTATCTCTTGAAAAATTTTTAAAAAGGTATATTAAAACTTGAAAAGAAACTACTTCAAAGAAAATATTCATAAGTGAAAATGAGTTCAATTTTAGTTCAGAAAGTTAATGTACATAAAGCTGTTAAATATATATAACTAATGATAGCAATATAGTGTAATATAAGCAGTGTGAGGCATCTCCTATTAAAATGCATACTACATAAAAATAAAAAAACAAACAGTAGTGATGAGTTACAGATAATTCATGCTCTTATAATTTCCAGCTTTGTCACAAAAACAAATAGATCAGATCACTACTGATTAGTTTAATGTATGCCATATAATTGCCTTCTTTCTACTATATCAAATATTAAATACTATATAGTTTAATTTATGTGTGGAAATTGGCCACTGAAATAAACCATGTTCTTTGTTTCCAAGCCCAGGACCCATCTAGGTATTCTAAGTAAAAGACAAATTGACTACATAGAAAGATCACAGAATCTCCTGAACCTCACAGGCAGGAAATCAGGCCCAAATTGAGCTGTGAGCATGATTAGCCCTGAAAAGGAGCCGTGTCAGCTTTGAAGGTGAAGCATACACTGCGCTTACTATACACTGGTTGCAGGAGGCCACCAAGGGCCAACTGCACCTTCTTGCTTCTCTACTACTGTCTTCCACCAACTGCATCAGCAACATTACCCTACGCAGCACCTTCTGCTCAGGTCATATACCTGTGCCAGGTGGCAAGAGAGGCTGGGAGAGACCCTAAGATGCTGATACAGGAAATGAGCTAAGGATTTTTTAAAAATTACTTGAGAAGTATTGAGTGGTGACAGATGTCTCCATAATATTAGGCCTCTAAGCTCATAGCTGTCTGGTAGAAAATGTCTAATGAGTATCTTTTTGCTCTAAGATGAGGGACACAACTATCCCAGCATTTATGTCTTTCCATGTTCAGAATATTCCAACTGAGTATTTTAGTTCTTCAAATAAAATAGAATAAAATTTTCTCAAAAAAATAGTCAATTCTAGTAAAACAAGGAGGAAGTAGTAAGAGTGTCCATCGCTTTGTTTTAACGTGATTTATGTCACTAAAAGTTGTCAGCCTATTCAGGTTACTAAAACAAAATACCACAGTCTGATTGGCTTGTGCACAAAAGGGTGTGCTTCTCACTTTTCTAGATGCTGAGAAGTCTAAGATAAGGCCCTGGCAGGTTCAGTGTCAGAGGAGAGAGGACACCTTCTAGTTGAGTCCTCATATTGGGGGAAGAAAGGGAGGCTTCCTGAAGTTTCTTTAAATAAGATCATTAATCCCACATATAAGGGCTCCACCCCCAACTCCTGTTCCCCCCAAAGTCCCCACTTTCAAATCACTTACACTGGGAACTAGGTTACAGTATATGAATTTTGGGAAAACACAAACATTTATCTATAACCAAATATTATATATTTTATTTTATTTTATTTTATTTTATTTTATTTTTTGAGACAGGGTCTTGCTTTGTAGTTCAGGCTGGCCCTGAACTTACTACATAATCCAGGTAAGCCTTGAACTCACAGCAATCCTCCTGCCTCTGCCTCTTGAGTGCTGGGAATAATTTTTGTTTTGTTTTTTGAGACAGAGTCTGGCTTTCATAGTTCAGGCTGGCTCTGAGCTCACTATGTAGTCCAGGCAAGCCTCGAACTCAGCAATCCTCCTGTCTCTGCCTCCCGAGTGCTGGGATTACAGGCGTGAGCCACCACGCCTGGCACTGTGGTATGTAGTATTGATTGCTGGTGGGCGTGAGTCTCCACGCCCAGCACTGTATGTGGTTACCGGGGATCGAACTCAGGGCCTTGCGCTTGCAAGGCAGGCCCCGGAACCACTAAGCTAACCATCTGTCCCAATTTAATATTTTTAATGATGAACATTTAATAAGTAGCCCATAGTATGTATTTTTGGAAATTAAAAACTGGCTGGGCCGAAGGATTAGCTCAGTGGTTCCGGTGCCTGCCTCGCAAGCGCAAGGTCCTGAGTTTGATCCCCGGAAACCACACACAATGCTGGGCGTGGTGGCTCACGCCTGTAATCCCAACACTCGGGAGGCAGAGACAGGAGGATTGCTGAGTTCGAGGCTTACCTGGGCTACGTAGTGAGCTCAGAGCCAGCCCAAACTACAAAGCGAGACCCTGTCTCAAAAAAAAAACTGGCTTTCATCAAATAGCTGAATCCACCATATCATAGCCTCATATTAGATGATATTTTTCCTACATAGTTGCTAATACTATCATCTTGACAAAAATTATACTGGTTGCTTTTTCTAAGATAATTAGATAATACCTATATTAAACTATGCACAAATATTCCCAGTGTATTCTTCAGGCCAGAAAACGTGGAATTCAATGTTTGATAAGAACTTAAATGATAAGAGATACACAGACACAGCTATGTTGCTGCTTTTGGTTAATTAATTAGCATATTAATTTCTCAAAGTGAAACTGTACATACCCAAGATTTCCATAGGCTCAAAGCTTCTTTTCCCTTTGCTATCTAATTTCATCCCATGTGCAGATCAGATTTTACTCATTTGAGGAGGATATCTTTAAGCTTTTCATATCCTAACCCACTCATGGGTAAAGGTCTTCTTCTGTTTCCTACAGAAACCCCCTTCTATTTACCATGATGCTAAGCAGCATACTAATCACAAAACTTGAAAATTATTGTTTCACTTATCTGCTTTTATGATCACTTATTGACTTATATCCCCAAGATCCATTTAGCAGTTCTAGGGATGCAACAGACAGTCCTTAATACATCTATTCACTGAACTTCTACTATGAATCAGATGGAGGTATGAATGCTAAATATATAACTGTGCAAAACAATCCTGCAATTGTGCAGACAACATTAAAAGGAAATATGTGTAACATATCCTGTGGTGAACGCTGATATATCTATGGAGAAAACATAAATCATGAGAGTAGGGTAGGCATAGAGTGACAGCCTTTAGGTAAATTTATTAAAGAAGAGCTCACTTCCAAACTGTCGCTTGAGCAAAGACTTGAAGAAGGTGAAAAGGCTAACACGACAAACACTATTACATCCCTCTCTAGTTTCACAGGCAATCAGAGGGAATTAAGATGTGTCATGTACAAATTTCAACTCCACACAAGGAATATAAACATTTATACTTCAAACATGCACTAATTTTAAAAACAAATAAAAATTGGATCATTTTGGCTAATTCTTTAGGCCTGACTTTATTGGATTCCTAGTGGACTTGCACCTCAAAACACTTCCTATCACCAGAGCAGTTACTTCAGAATCTCTTTTCACTTCCTCCAGCCTCTCCCTTCAAATCCTGGTTCGTCTCCCTTCAAATCCTGGTTCCTCTCCCTCCTTTATGACTCATGCTGCTCTTTTAGTCTCCATCATATGTCTGAGTTCTGACTCATTCAATTCTAGTCAACAAGGATTTGCTTCCTAAGTGACCAACACTGTGCTTTGTGAGAGGAAGTGTTACAAAAATCATAAAGTCTTTGAGGATCTTCTGACTAAATCCCAGCAAGAGACATATACAAGCTTTTCTGTCCACAAATTCCTGCATCGGTCTCTTAGTATTTATGAAATCATCTCTATTTTGTTAACAAAGAAAATGTTTTCTTAAAAAAAAAAAAGCAAAAAAGAACATAGAGGATATACATGTATTGGGAAGAGGCTCATTCGTTACCAGTACTTATAACTCCTAATTATTTCCCATATCCTGGTTTCAGGATTCTGCTACCTTTTCTTAGAAGATAAACAGTATCTGGATATGCATTATTCATGCACTCAAGTGATCTACATTCATGTTTCAGCAAAACCTACCTCTCTTTTAGAATATACTGTCACAATCATACAATGGCTACAAACAACAACTTTGTTGTTAAGCAGTTTATTTTCCCATGAAGGTGGAATTTATTATTTTGAAAGAACAGGAAGATTTGTCCAAATTGGATTTTTGTATGTGTGTGTTTCTGATTTAAAGAAACCAGTTTTTGAAGCAGTGTGTATGAGTCATAAAGAACATTTCCTGCTTTGGTGAGAAAGAAGAAAAAGAGATTAGCAACTACACACCTGTTTTGTTCCAAACATTGAGGCAGGCACTGTGCGATACATTATCTGATATAACATATGCCATATGACAATACATACAAAAACAAGTGTTGGGAGACACTATTACAGCTCTCAGTTCAAATCAAAGGAAATTGAGTTACCAAGAGGTTGAATAAATTTTCCAGTGGCATCTAGCTTATGAATAGCAGACATGGAATTCCCACACAGTATATCTGACTATGCGGCCTTTGACTTTAGTGCTTTCTATGCTTCCTTTCACTTTTCCTTTTTATTCCAATTAACTGATAACATGTAGTTATTTATCATGTACAGCTCTGCCCAGTATTAGCAGATTATAGTGGCTCAGGTTTCTTGGTCCCCTAAAATTTGGCCACGTATCATCTTATGAGTCTGACTGGAGCTTTACATGACTCAAATGGGCATATCAGATAGCACAGTTGAGCTAATAATGCTCCTCTCCTAATGGATGCTACTGAGACTTACCTTCTAGTCTGTGAACTAGTAGACTCAGCTGAGTTCACTTCTAGCCAACGTCAGTTGACTCCAACTACATTTTTCCCCTCTGAATTAACCATTTATTCTCTTTAGTGAAGATATGTGAGTGTCCTCATTCTACAGTCCTGCTTATGATAACTACTATCAGCTCGTTACCTGAGGCCCAGCTGCTTCCCTCTTCCCCATGTTTATAATGAACAAGAACTGGATGTCTTTGGTACCTTTTGTCTTTGCTGCCCAGAGGATTTTAAATCAGCCCAACACCCAGCTTCTCTCAACTTTCTGTGTCTGTGTCTTGTGTTTACTCTTTCCTATTTCCTGGATGTCTTAACTATCTTGTAGGAGACCAAGACCCATGACCAGGATTTTTGGTAACGTCTCTTATATACAACATTGTAATTTGAAGTATAAATGCACTATGGGATGGCTAAATTTAGCTAATTAACATGTGCATTACCTTATATCATTATTACTTCTGATGGGGAAGGGCTAACATTCTCTCCTTTTTGTTTTTCAAGAACACAACATGTCACTAGTAACTGCAATGACCTCACTCCACAGTAGTTCTCTTGTAGAGGAAAGGGCAACACAGATGAGGCTGAGATCATGAGATCAAGCATTACCTTTGTATACTTTAAGAGCCATAGCTGTCACTTCCTCCTTCCAGCTTCAGGATATGTCCTCACAGACTCAAAATAATTAAAATAGACACCATAAGTGAATGTATAAACTGAACAGGATTTATAAACCCATTCTAACCACTCAGTAAACAAAGCTAAATACATATACTTTGATAGGTCACTGCTGCCCTCTTTATTGTGTTCAGAGGTCAAAACAACCTGGCCTTTCTCTGCCCACAAACTTATGTCACTCCCTGTCCTTCAAATGACAGAGTACTCTTATTCACTGTGCC
>PVIC010043290.1:0-15483 GCA_004025085.1 Thryonomys swinderianus | reverse complement strand
GTGGGAATGTGATGAGGGGAAGGAATAAATATGATACAGAAAGAAAATAAAAGAGCATGTATAAAGGGGGGAGGAGGGGGGAGTGGGTAGGGATATGGGTAAAAATGAGAATTAACTTGTGGCACATACTGGTACAAATTTCCCAATGTTATATGTGATTTTGAGATGTATATAAATTGTACCAATAAAGAATTCAATTTAAAAAAGACATGTTTTCAGTTATAAATTAGGCTAATTGAACAGAATTGAGAAAACAAAATCAGATCTGTGAAAATTTGAAAATACATGACAAAGGGTATAAAAACTAAGTTTTCTGATAAATGTTACCATAGGAACAGATTTGTTTTACCTATCTTTATAAAATAAAATTGGAAATCTACTTTAGAATGTACTTAGTGTAGGTGTATTAAAAACCTAAGTATGTAAACTATTAAAAAGGGAATATAGTAAATATCTTTTTGGTTATCAGCTAAGGAAAGACAGCTTTATTACTTTTATTTTTGGGGCACCAGGGATTGAACTCCAGACCTTGTGCTTTCCAGTTAGGCACTGAGCTAAATCCCTAGCCAAAGAAAGGTATCTTAAGCCCGATTCGGAAAACTCCCAACATAAAAGATAATAGTAAATATTTTGAATATGTCAAAATTTTAACTCTAATTAGAAACCAAGCACAATCAAATAGAACCCAGGCACTTACTGGAGAGGCTATCTTCAAACCATTCTATTAACAAAGGAATCACACAAATATAGACAATGCTTACAAGTTAATAAAAAATATAAGACCAAAAAAATGAGAAAATGATACAGACAGACAATTCAGGAATGAACTAAATGTCCAATAAGTGCATGAAATAATGCCCAATCTCATTTCTATGTAAGGACATAAAGAAGAAAACAATGAAATAGCTCACAATCATCACACTGACAAAAATTAAAAATATTTTATACTACTATTGATGAGATTGTGGAAACTAGCAAACTTGTATATACTACTAGTGTACAAAGTTTCATAAATACTTGGCACTATGACAACATCCTGGCAAAGTTGGAATGTCAGGAACATGCTCTTCCAGAGAACCCCTACCATGTACACACAACCAGACATGTCGAGGAATCTTACTGCGTGGTTTTAATAACACTGGACACAGGTCTAATCAAAAAAGAAAGGATAATAAACTGTGGTATACTCTTATCAATACTGTAACACAAAGCACTTAAAATAACCTGAATTAGGTTTATAACTCAGTAGCAGAGCTTGTGTTTAGCATGCCCAAAATTTTAGGTTCTGTCCCCAGCACCTCCAAGCCAAAGGTGTATGAATTCTCAGGATAAGAGTTCAAAAGTAAACATGAGCCATGTTTGGGAATATGCATGTTAGTAACCCCAACACCTGTGGATGGAAGCCGGGGCAAGAGGAGTAACGTTTCAAGCACAGCCTGGGCAACCAGCAACTTAAAGATAAACTGTCTTAAATTTTAAAAATAAATTTGAGATGTAGCTCAGTGTGAAAGTCTTGGGTTCAATTCCCATTATACAGTACCAAAAAAGAAAAGAAAAGAAATGCGAGTTAAATAACATATAAACACACACATAAAACATCACAATTATAAACAAACTTCACAGTAATAGTATAAACACATAAACACATAAAGATGATAAGTACTAATTAACAGGAATGGATAATGAGAAAGGAAACAAGAAAGGTCACTCAAGGTACTATGGCTTTTTTTTTACAATATTATATTCCTTCTAAAATATGACTATATTAAATTGTTAAAGATTTGATAAAGTATTTTCTTGGGTAATAATTATATTGTTTCTGTACCTTCATATGCACTTGAAATTTTTATTTCATACAGACAGGGGTCTTACAAATGAGCCAGAACTAATATAAATATAGAAAATACAGGTGCATGAAAAAAAGGTAAAACAAAAAGGAAGAGTTACAGGAAGCATTGCAGTTTCCTTCTGCACAAATAAATGCCACTATTTTATTAATAAACCAATCTGCAAAAAAAAAAAACTCTTCCATAGTATTTCTTAGTAAAAATAAAACTCTCTTGTTCACAGCTATAACTTGGGCAAACTATAGCTGAAGCCTTCATGTATCTAATTAAAAGATTTGAGAGACTTTAGAAATTTATAAATGTACAAAACTATGTTTAGATGGAAAACACAAACATTTGAATGAAAATTGCAGGTTAAAATTAAATTATTTTGGTTAGCAATGGAACCGAGTGGTACACTACATGTTTCGCATATTCAAAGCCCTAGATTCAATTTCCAAACACCAAGAAAAACACTTAAGTTATTCATTGTTGAACATGTTTTTTGTTTTGTTTTGTTTTTGTTTTTTGGAGCCAGGGTCTCACTTTGTAGTTCAGTCTGGCCCTGAGCTCACTATGTAGCCCAGGCAAACCTCGAACTCAGCAATCCTTCTGTCTCTGCCTCCCAACTGGAACATGTTATTTTTTTAAAAAAAACTAATTTTAATCACTTAAGTACCTAAACCACCATGTTTTCAATTTACCAGTCATTTATTTTTATAAGCAACTATGATTATTTTCCCTAGACTTCCAATTACACTTTCAGTTCTCATTTTAGCTCGTGCCAACATTTCATGTTTATAAGATCTCATGCACCCTATTGCCATTTAGCATGATGAATACCCATTTGTAAACAAATGGTGATACATTATGATAGCCAAAGGGCAAAGCTCTACCTGGACAGAGATTCATCATTTTTTAATGCAGCACAGCTTGATACTTGTGAAATCATCAAGCACTCTGAAAGGTTCTTACTAGAGATTGATGACATAACAATTATAGAAACAATATTAGCATCAACAGCTGCACACTACTATTGCACATAGCAGAAGTATTACTTTTACTCTTATCCATAATGATTGTTATCCAAATTTATCAATATTTTGACCAGAAAAAATTTAACCAGAAGCTATATTATTTCATATTAGTGGTTATGTGGGACATAAAGATTGCTGTATTTGCAAGTATATTATTGAAAAATAATAAATTTACAAAGTCACAATATATCAATATATTATACCACAATTTATTGATGAATTTTCAAGGTAACATTTTATTGGCACAGGACATACGGCATGCATGAGATAGAAATCTAGAAAAACTAGCATGATGCTGGTCAGTTTAAGGTCAAATATATCCCAAATGTTCATGATATATCTTATTTATCCCAACTACAAAATAATTGCATCAAAGAAAATGATTTATTTTGGCCTTTTTTTCCAGAAAATGCTTTAATTCCTTGCATCAGTTTGATAGTTTTGTAAAAGTGTACTGTGGTGGAAGTTGCCTCCATTTAGATTTTTAAGAACGTTTTTCTAACTATATAACTTAAGTGATTACAATATTTCGGTGAAGGATTAGAAATGACAGCCTGGCCACTGGAGTCCAAGCATTTTCAGGTAATGACAGAGCTTCTGAGATAGTCTGCCAGTAGCTGAACTGTGAATGTAAACATCACGGTTGGTTCACATTCATTTTGTAAGTTCCTGTTTTTCTCTTTTTCACAGCTCTGTGCATGCACACAGAATTCAGTAATGCAACTGAAAAAAATACAAAATGGTGAGTGGCTTTTTAATTTGAATTTGGTAACGAGGATTATCCAAGTCAGGCCACTGAAAAGGTTATTTCTTTACTGGTGAATTAATGAGAGAAGGATAACTAGTGTAAACCATTCTACAGACAAGCCAGTAATGAAAACATAGCTGAAGCAGTAAAGCTTGCCAACTACTGATGAGGCTCAGGAGAAATTCCTTAACAGATGTTTCCCTGAGCAAATATATACTTTGCTTACTCTGATTATGATGGCCTTGAGAATTCATGATTTGATTCACCACTCAGCTACTCTTAGGCAGCCTCATAAAAACATGATTCGTACAAAGAGTATATTCTACACTTCCCTTTCCTAGAAAACATTATCCACCATATTTATAGTTCTCAGTCCCATATGGTGAAGCAGTAGTCCGACAGCACTGTTTACAACACTGTAATTAAAGTTGTGTCAGCGTTTTATTATGAACAAAAGGAAGCAAAGCCTTTCTTTCCTTTTTAGTTTTTGTGCCATTTTATAAGCTTTCTTTAGCTGAGTGCCCACTGGCTGCTATCATCTACTCTGACCTCCCATTTGCCTCCTGCTAAGAATTTCTGATATCTTACTCTTGCTCTTGGCCGAATTATTTGTGTACAAACAGATTAAAAGAGCTCCCCCCCCCCATGAGATTGTTCCTGACAGACAGTTTAACCTTTAAGGATCATGTCTAATCATTATATTCTGAAGACTCCTTTCTGGAAGGAGCATTAACAGAAAAAAAGTTTGTGGTTTGGTATAGCAAGATAATGAAGAATATAGAAGGCAATGCGGGCTGCAATTAGAGCCCCATTATAGTCTGTTACTGGCATCTCTGAGATTCTGATATTATCTGCTCCTGTATATTAAACCCAAATAACTTTCATTATTTCTTTCTAAAAAATCTATTTTTAATTGGGGAAGTTATACCAAAACATGTTAAGTTGTGTATCTTAAGGAAATTAGTTTAATTGTACCCTGACCTCAAATTTCCTGGGTGTTGAATTTGAGGCAAAAGAATACTGCTTCTCCAGACAGTGTGAGAATACACTGCATAACCTATGTGTTAGTGTGTGGAGCTTGGCACTTAATAATTATATACATCTTGTCCATCCTTACCTGCTACAGCTCCATTTTAGTTATTAGGTTCCCTCATTCAATAGTTGCCTGCTTTCAACTGAAGATATCTAACTTTCTACCCAAGCACTAAATATTTCTTTTTACTCTAACACAGAAAACAAATTAATCATGTATATTACTATTATAATGTTAATAAATTATCCTCTAGGTTCTATGAAGAGGAAATACCATGACACAGGGCCTCATGGCTAACAGAGAGGTGTGTGATTCATAAAATATTAGTCTTTACATCTGTTAAATACATATATGCAGTTATACAGCCCCTTGTTAAACTAATTCATCCCTGAGCCTGACTTCAATTTCTGATATAACTTATAAATTAAAAAGCAAAGCCACTCTGATATTGTAAAAGATTTTGTAAAATCATATAAATAGTATTAACACACTTTTAACAAAAAAGAGCAATGTTGGGCCAGAGATTTAGGTCAGTGGTTCCAGAACCTGCCTAGCAAACTCAGGGTCCTTGGTTTGATCCCTGGTAGCCACAAACAACAATACCACGTGTGGTGACTCACACCCACCAGCAATCGGTATCACATACCACAGTGCTGGGTGTGGTGGCTCACGCCTGTAATCCCAGCACTTGGGAGGCAGAGGCAGGAGGATTGTTGAATTCGAGGCTTGCCTGAGCTACATAGTGAGCTCAGGGCCAGCCCAGACTACAAAGCGAGACCTGTCTCAAAAAAAAAGAAAAAAAAGAAAAAGCAACATCCTGGTACTCTAAAATGCACAGATCAATCTAGATTGCCTTCAACACCACATACCAACAGAAATCCTGAGCTAATCATCTCCTTGCCATGACCTAAAATATCTGTGTAATATCACCTACTGCTAAACTAAAATTGGCCCACCCCAGCTTCATCTGGATTTACATTTGCAGAATGTCCAGTAGTTCAGTAGCATCTTTTGCCCAGGTCCACTTAAAAGAAAAACCCCCTTGTGGAATTCAAAAGCAAGTTATCTGGATGGCTGATATTTCTCTTTTCAGGTTTGATTCTTAGCTAGTTATGTTGTCTTAATTTGTACATGGACACTTTGTACAATTTAGTGAGAGCTCAGTGATAATTTGGTAAATTAATTGAGAGGAGAGTCTTAGACCAGAACAGCAAGTCACCAGCACATATTCTAAGCTGTACTGATCAGTTTCTTTTCATTTGCATTGTCAAATATGACAGGTGGCACATTCAGTAATACAGTCTTCAAACAACTGGCACGAATGCCTTATTATCACAGAATCTAAGTATTCCGGTCTGCCCTGATATGGAAGAGCACTCAGCTCTTTGAAGGATTTCCCTGACGGCTATCAAGGGGTAACTCACGTGTGCCACCTTCCCTAACCAACTGTGAGGTGTTCCGCAGTGGAAAGCCGCTATCGTCATTAAATGACTCTGCGTTCTGCTATTTCTCTTGCTGTCAGGCCTGTCACCTCCTTACTGGCTCGCCTGGCTCATCAGAAATGTGCAGCAAGCTCACCGGCTCTTCGGCTTCCTCCCGCTGTCTGCCAGGCTGCTATTTTGCCATCGCCCTCCTGGGAGCGCTGCAGGACTGTGAGCCTGCTAGGCTGTGGAACTGGGCTCCCGCCAATCTCCAGGCAGCCCCCAAAGAGAAAAATTCTTTGTTAGAAGGGCAGTGCCTGCTTTTTAACCAGTGCTATGGGCCATGGATTTTACTTCTAAGAGACTACTTTTCATTTCTGTATCAACGAGATACAAACATGGAGCACCCTAAAAGAATTGACCCTGGGGGACAATTTGGCCAAAACACAAGCATTATTGGTGCAAATCTGTTAGTTTCTCTGCCTCATCTTACAAAGCGAGTTAGCATTCTTCATACTGAATCCCACTAACATAATGGTGTTTCTGCCTCAATTCGTATTTCATATATGAGTGAAAGCAAATCAGTTTATTAATCCTGTTGTAGAATTATGCATTTATAATTAATTGTGTGCACATTTTGTATTTGGTTGAAATGACACTTCTTATCACAAATATTGTTTAAATATCTGAATTGTGTAATGTTATTTAACGTTTGCATAACCTACAACAAGCATTTTATTGGTTCAGGGTAAGTATAAATTGTGTCTGTCATGTCCCCACTCTGCCCCCGCCCCGTTAGGATCAAACTCAGTCTCACTTATGCCAGATAAGTGCTCTCACCAAGCTGCAGTCCCAAACCTTTGTCATGCATCATTTTATTTCAGAGTAAAATGTAAAGGTTTTCTAAACTTGCATTTTATGCATTTGATATTTACTTAGGATAAAATGTATTTTAATTTGTATTTTCTACTCAAAATTAATTTCCATGTGGTATCTGTAATACAATGAAGTAGTAGAAAAAATCTGTTAAAAGGACTTCTCTTTCAGAAATGTGCTGCTTATCATCATAACTATTTATTGCTATAAAAATACAGAAAATGAGCTGAGTAATATTTATAAAAACATAGAATCATGTCACATTCCTGCTAAAATCTTACAATAACTTCCCACTGAAATGAAACCAAATGCCTAGTCACGTGATGTGGCCTTTTGATGCAATCACACGGCCTGCATGACCCAGTCCTCCCCCTCTCCAGCCTGTTGTCCATGTTGTCCTTTCAGCTCCCAACTCCTCACCTCACATCTGGGTGCACTTCTTTCAGCTCTTTATACAGTCAGATTGTGCCTGCATGGCCTCGACCTTTGCCCAGTTTCCTTTCCCAGAATACCTTTCCTCCCAGGAGACTACTACTAATCTTTAGGGTCTAGTCCTCTTTGTCACATCTGAGAGTTCTACCTTCACGAGGCTCTCTCTTCATCGTACTCATTCATATCACCATTTGCTGTTTTTTCATAATATATGCAAAGTATGTGTATAGAGAGATTTGTGGGTATTTTATGTAACATACTGAGAAACTAATAGTGTCTCTATGAAGTTTTTACACAGGTGCATAGACACAGCCATATAAAAGGATTCTAGTAAGGAACACATAGTGCTTATGTGGTGTTTTGTTTATTACAGTCATACGCCATATATTGATGTCTCAGTCAACAGTGGACTGCATAGCAGTGATCCAACAAGGATACTCTGCAGCTGAAAAACTCCTATCGCCCAGGACCACACAGCCCTTGCAATGTCATGGTGTAATCCCTTACTCATGTGTTTGTTATGAACACAGTGCAAGCAAACCTACTGCACTAACAGTCCTACCAAAGTTGAGCACAAACTATATGGAATGTAATATTTTATAATGACAATAAATAACTATGCCACTAAATTATGTATTTACCCAATAACTAGTAGTAAACTTGGGGTGTCTTTGTCTTTGTGACCCAGAGAAGCTCTAATCAGACTCAAAGCCCAGTTTTTTCTCCGAGTATTTTTTTCCTGTCTTTATTCGTTATTTTACTTTGTGTTGTAGTGACTCATAGGAAACCAAAATTCACACCAGGGATTCTAGTAGTATCTCCTTTTTCCCCACAGGGAGGGTTAAGGGATACAGGACTAACAGGAGAAAATCCTTTTCTAACACAAACAACCTTAATGATATTATGTATATATTTGTGGGCAGCGGTAGAAAGGCTATATTTAAGTTTGTAAGCTCTTTTATTATCAAGAAGATCTTTTCCACTTTCCCCAAAACATTTGATTTTAAAAATGGACAATTCAGAAAGAATCTGGTGAGTGCCATTACAACTGTACTGAATCCCACTAACCTATAAGTTGTTTTTTATATAAAATTGATAAACTTACAATGAACATTCTTCATCCCAGTGTCTTTTATAGCAATTATTCTCTTGCCTCCTTCCCAAGTAATTTATTTTAAACTACTGACTGCCAAAGTCTCATTCTATGGGAGAATATTCTTTTTTCATCAGTGCTTGGCAAGAATTAAGGAAGTTCATGTAAATATCAGAAAGATATTTTAACAAACAACTCTTCCCTTTGCTTTTTTGTTTGTTTCATTGAATTCTTTTTCAAATAAGGAAGTCCACATTAACAAGACATAAGCAAAGATAAAGCAACAGCTGCATTTGCACCCTTGAATTAAATGCACTGCTAACCAACCAAGCTTTCTCCTGTGGGTTCCATGGGATCTACAATCTTCATGCTGCAAATGTGAATTTATCTTTCAGTTAAACTTTCTATGATAAAATGAACCCCCCAACATTAAGAAGCAATTACTTTACAGCTATACTTACAGTTTTTCCTTTCTATGAAGACATTCTTGTATCAAAATCTGTATTTTAAAATGTGTCAAATGAGACAAACTATCATCATCATTGAGGAGTATGCCACATAGCCAGCGTACTCAGTTTTGTCTGCTTACCTGAAAGAAAAGTTTAAGAGTCTTCCTTACTCTAGGGCACACTGGAACTTTCATCCACATTGCTACAAGGCAAAGTTTTGATGTGTCTGATATAAAAATATACTATTGAATAATATGCATTTAGTCACTTAATTTTAATAAGGCTCTGTTAGAAAAGCAACTATTTTGCCATTAAATATAAAACTAAACTCTGGCCATGAGCTAGATGCTACTGATATTCACAGTTTAAGAATCTTAAACAAGAGGGAAAAATAAAGGTCACAGATAATTCTGGCAATTGGCTATATGAATTTTATGAGGTATGATTTATAAATACACAATATAAATATTGAGTCAAATATTTACTACTTCCAACTTTCATTAAAACAGATTAGAATGCCTGGGGTGTAGCTTTCCTAAAATGGATGAGGTCATAGATACAATCTGCAGCATTGCAAAAAGAAAAACACACACACAGAGACTAGTAGATAGTGGACTGGATTGTAGTTGAATCTGTGTTTGAAAATTCTCATTGTTGGAACAAGTTCGATATTGCCAACTGACTTTTTCAACCCAGATTTTCATGTACCAAGATTTGGGAAAAGTTAGCAACGATTGTCCATCATAACTGGGATTCTGGTAACTAGACCGCAAATTAAATGCACTTCTCTGAGATTTGGAAATTAAAAGTGTGGTCAAACCATTTTATTGTCTCTTTTGGTGTTTTCCTGACTGACAGCATCCTAGAAATCAGAATATTTCACACACTATGTGTCCTTTTCTCCTCTTTTGATTTCATGGAGACTTACATCAGAGGCAGTAGGGGCATCAGTCTCCTGAAAATGGATCACTGTGATCCAGGTCCAGGGGTTATCTCAGTGGAACACATCCTGTAAGGATCTTTGATCGAGGAAAGCCTTTCTATTTGCTCAACTAGAATATGTCTTTCCACTATTCTTTGACATAAAACAAAATTCTGTATTTAATCTTTTCTTTTCAAAGTGTTTATTAATACAAGACAGTTTACATTTCTGACTGATGTCAGAATAGAGGAAGTTGCAGGCAAAAATATTCAGAGGTGGAATTTTAAGAGTGACTGTGAAAGCTATTTTATGAAACAAGAATAATCCCAGTACCAATAATAAATGGAAAGCACATAGCCTAATGCACTCATCACCTTCAGTCCCTGTAAATAAGCTGCCTATTACAGAGAAAGTTTTGACAGATCATGTGAGTACTCTGATTGCCCATTGTTAAGAAAATGAAGAATACAGAATTCTGGCTATATCTCATTATACTCAAGAATTCAAACAAAAAAGTAACAAATTCTAGATCTTAAATTCATAGTTTAAAACATGGTTAGAAGATTGGGGGACTGGAGATTTTGCTCAGTAGTTCCGGCACCTGCCTAGCAAGCACAAGGTCCCAACTTTGGTCCCCGTAACCACATACCACAATGTTGGATGTGATGACTCACACCCACCAGCAATCAGTACCACACACCACAATGCCAGGTGTGGTGGCTCACACCTGTAGTCCCAGCACTCGAGAGGCAGAGACAGGAAGACTGCTGTGAGTTAAAGGCTAGCCTGGGCTCCATAGCGAACTCAGGGCCAGCCTGAACTACAAAGTGAGACCTTGTCTCAAACAAGAAGACGATTAGGGGACATCTATTATGATCCCTTGGCACAAAATTGACACTGTCAGAAATTGGACACTGAATCCCTTTCTAGAATTTGCTAAATCACAAAATACATTAACCGTAAATTCTGCCATGCCTCCCATGTCAAAAGTGGAACATTAACAAAGAAAGTGAAATCCTTTCCAGAGACTTTTAGATTGATTTAGATGAACCTGGTCACTCTGCATTGTGTAAGACCAGTGAAAATACTCCTCCTCTGCTGAAACAAGCTCTGGTTTGTTTGGAGATCCCTAATGCCTGCAACTTCCAGAGGGAACAAACCTCACCCACGTCCTCGTCTACTCTGCCTAACTAGACTGACGACACAGTCAAAGCCCAGCCTGTTCTAGAGAATCCCATACAGCCTCTAACATAGACACTTATGTGTCATGATACATAAATCCATGACTTACCTAAAATATACCCAAGGATACAGCTGAAAATTTTGTGTCAAAATGTTTCTAATATAGCTACACAACGGAAAATTAAATGTAAGTACAGATCAGATCAAATGTATCTATGGGGGTATACCTCCCAAAGGGATACACTTAGTGTGCAGCTCAAGCATCTCAGAACGACATTAAATGCTGGCTTGATTAATTCACTGAAATGTGGAATAAGAGTTATCCAGAACTAAATGATGTTGTGATAGTTCTGTTTGGAATAATATGGAAGAAGAAAAATTTAAAATCTAGAAAGATAAGAATGGAATGGATTAATATGATATGTCCCTTATGTTCAATCTACAGGAATTTTTTTTTTCCTGAACAGACTCAGGGGATCCTCTCATAGTTAGACAATTTATAAATAAACTGGTGAACAAAAAAAAAAATGTAGAAATGTTATAAGCTACTGGGAGGAAATGAGAAACTGTAAGTTCAAACCAAAGTATATAGTATATTTCTCCATGTTTATACATAATACATATATATATATACTTATATCTACAAAGTTTATAAAATCACTCAACAAGTAAGAAGATGAGAGCTCCTGGTTTAGTAGAATGCTAAGTACTGACTGGTAAAGACAGAGGGCCTGTTGTGCTTTGTAAAATGTCATCATTTTTGCACTCATAAAATGTTATGGTTTGTGTCTAGATGTACCCCAAGCTGTGCATGTCTTTGTAGATGGTGCTTTTCAGAAGAGGCTGGATCTAGAGTGTATGATACTCGGATTAAGGATATGTGATAACTAAACTAGTCCACTGATGGGTTTGCATAGTTCTGGGCATGGATAATGAAAAGGCTCAACTTGGATGTAAGTGCTATCTGCCCTAAAGGCATTTAACCTGGATAGAAAAATAAAGGACAGAAAAAGGACTGCTATGATCACTTACTGTTTGCTGCTTTGGCTGCCTTCTATCTGCCATTAATTATTTTACCTCATGACACCCCTCTGCCATGCTACCATGCTTTGACCCAGACAATTATGAATTGAAACTTCCCCAAAATAAGCCTTTTCCCCTTTAACTTTGGGTATCAGGGGGAAAAAAAAGAAACTAAGTGAGATTTCTACCAGCTAAAGTAAACAATGCTAAAACTAGGGTTATACATTTAATAAAGAGCAAAACATTTGTGTGATTTTAAATAGTCCCTCTACAGATTATTACCTGGAAGATAAAAAAAAATAGCTAATTATATGGAGTAGAAACCAAACACCCTTGACTAGATGATAAAATTGTAGGTCAGTGTACAGGACTCTCGATTTGAGACCCTCAAAACAATTCCAATTCAGGCCGGTGATTTAGCTCAGTGGTTCCAGTGTCTGCCTTGCAAGTACAAGGTCCTGAGTTTGATCCCGGGCAACCACATACCATGATGGCAGGTGTGCTGACCCACACACCCAGCAATCAGTACCACACATCACAATGGTGGCTCATACTTGTTACCCCAGCATTCAGGAAGCAGAGGCAGGAAAGTTGCTGTGAGTTTGAAGCTTTCCTGGGCTACATACTGAGCTCAGGGCCAACCTGAACTACAAACCGAGACCCTGTCTCAAAAAAAAAAAAAAAAAATAGGGCCAGAGATTTAGCTCAGGGGTTCCAGAGCCTGCCTCGCAAGCGCAAGGTCCTGAGTTAAATCCTGGTAACCACATACAACAATGCTGGGAGTGGTGAGTCAAGCCCACCAGCAATCAACCAGCAATCAGCACCACATTCCACAGTGCCAGGCATGGTGGCTCACTCCTGTAATCCCAGCACTCAGGAGGCAGAGACAGAAGGATTGCTGAGTTCGAGGATTGCCTAGTCTACATAGTGAGCTCAGGGCCAGCCTGAACTGCAAAGCGAGACCCTGTCTCAAAAAACAAAACAAAACAAAACAAAAAACCACAAAGCAAAAAAAAAAGTTTTTTTCACAACAGCCCTTACATATTATTCTGGCAGAGGAAACAATCTAAATGTAATCATGAATAAATAACATTAAAATGAGTAGTATTCTATTTTCCACATTTATATCCCACTTTTTAAGCGGGGATAAAAATTTGCATAAATCCTAATATAGTATTATTAAATATATTCCACATTTAAAAGAACTTAAAAAGTTGGCAACAGTTAAGTATATACTCAATTCTAGATTGCATCTTATTTTGGAGAGCAAGGAAACCTTAAAAAAGGACAATACTGGGTTAACTGTCAAAATACTGCATGCATGACAGATTAACTGGTGAATAACCAACATAGCTATTATTTGAAGATACGTTTATGTATTAAATAATTGATTAGTGGGTAAAAGAACAGAAAATTATACAACTTACTGTCACATCTTGCTAATTAAACCTTTTTTTTCCTTGGACTAAAATAGGCAGACTACTAGGACATTTCCTGTGGGACTGAAAAAGGAAATTCTCAGTCCTAGCAGGGTTTTCTGATTTTGAATTCATATATGAGATTTTAAGTACCTAAAATTATTGTATCTCTGTTTTATTTGTCTGAGATCAGAACTGTTTAGACAAATCTCAAATTTAGATGAAAACTACATTTATAATACCAATAAATATAATTGGTGACCTTTTTTGTCAAATATCAAGTATCATCAAATATTGTCAAATATCGTGTCATTCCCTGTCCTTAACCATGGAAATATTAAAGCACAGCACAATCTTTACACCATTATATTCATTATGAATGGTTTAACTAAGCCTGATTAGATGCCATTACTTCCATTAAAAAATAGAAACTAAGTTACATTGACTGTTCTATGATTTGATTTGCTATTTGTTCCTTTATCAATGAGTCAGTGAATGAGTAAATGATTGAGACATGGCCCTTTAGCTATTCAAAAAATATATTAAAAATCATAGAGAAGCATTGATATTAAAGCAATAAATGAGTATTAATACCTATGGAAGGTTTCAAATTCTATTTCATTTGCAGACCAGTGAATATATGAAAGGTATGAATCATGTCAATGATATAAATTACTGATAACATAAAATTTTTTACAACTTAACATCTGTGTAAAATTTTTCTCATTAATATCATTGCACTTAATCACATAAAGTGTGCTGAAGTCTTCTTCACTTTGTTTCATCAATGAAGCCTTTATTCTGAGGATAATGCTGGCCCTTCTCTGACAAGGCCAGCATGTGAGTGACAGTAGACTCAATTCTCAATCTTAACTATCCTTACATGACAAAACAAGAATAATTTTTCACATATATGATTAAGATGAAGAAATAGAATATTACAGCATATTTTTATATATCTTGATAGTTTATAGAGCTAACTAAAAACAATATTCAATTAAAAAAAAGAGTATAAGAGAGATTTTTTTTTTTTTTTTGAGAAAGAGTCTTGCTTTGTAGTTCAGGCTGGCTCTGAGTTCACTATGGGGCCCAGGCTAGCCTCAAACTCACAGCAATCCTCCTGCCTCTGCCTCCTGAGTGCTGGGATTAGAGGTGTGGGCCACTACACCCAGCATCGTGGTGTGTGGTACTGATTGCTGGTGGGCATGACTCTCCACACACACTATTGTGGTGTGCGGTTCCACAGGGATCGAATTCGGTTCCTTGTACTTGCAAGGCAGACACTGGAATCACAACTAAATTCTGGCCCTTTAAGAGAGATTCTTTGTTAAACAATGGTATTTTGTTACATTTTCTTGTACTGTAACATGTGAGATTCACCCATGGCCTCTTACAGCTTACAAAAGTCACTAATTTTATGAAAATAACTAGGGAATGTGAGTCTGCTTTTCAAAATGGAGGCTTGAAGTTAATTAAAATGAAATGAGTGGTATAAATATGTGGACCATAAGTAAAACATGAGAGTCAGGTACACAAAATTCTGCCATCTTCTTAAAACATAGGCTAAGAAAGATAGTATGAAAGTTTAGGGAACTTCATATGACTAGATTTTTCATAACCATTCATTAACAATGACATCTGATACTATGCATTGATTTTACCTATAGACTTTATATATATACTATAGTCATTTTATTCACAGCATTAAAATATTTTCTTCATATATTTCAGGAATTCCTAATAAGTTGAGCACTTTTCTATAGTTTTTAAAAAAGAATTTTTGGAACAGGCACACTGAATGCTGAAAAGGTTTTAAATGTCATCTAGTCTAATTGACTATATCTGACAAAAATTCTATTCCAAACATGACTTATCCCCAAAAGTCATTCAAAAAGAACATGACAGGAAGATTTAGCTCAGTGGTTCCCACGCCTGCCTCAGAAGCGCAAGGTCCTGAGTTCAATCCCGGTGACCACACACAATGCTGGGCATGGTGACTCACGCTCACCAGCAATCAATACCA
>PVIC010043289.1:0-15604 GCA_004025085.1 Thryonomys swinderianus | reverse complement strand
AAAAAAAAAAAAAAATGAACAATAGACATTTATTTCTCTTTGGGTCTGGAGGATAGGAAGTCCAAGATCTGGTGAGGGCCTTCTTGCCATTTCTCCATGATTCCAGGACAGGGATAATTGCATGGAAGAAAGAAGGAGGGACATTTTTTTTTTTCAGTAGCAGGGATCGAACTCAGGTCCTCGTGTGTCCCGGGTTGGCGTGGTAGCACTTGAGCTAAATTCCCAGCCCTGAAACAATCTTTTATAAAGAGCTCGCTCCTGCCATAACAAAACTACTACTGCAGCAGTAATGGCATTAATCCACGCATAAGAACAGAATCTTCATTCTCTTAAGTCCTTCCTCTTTTATTTACTTTAGCTTTGTTCTTCTTAATTTTTATTAGTACATGTTTGTGGTACATAATGATTACATTCCTTGAGGGGAGGTGGTACATGGATGTAACAGAACTTATTTCTTTTTATATCCCCTTTTATTCCCACTCCCTCTTTTGGTCTCTTTTACATTTGCAAAATTCCATCTCCCTGTTTCCTATATCTATCTTTAACTATTATTTAGAATAAGATGAGGCTTGATCACTTTTTTTTTTTTTGCTTCTTTTCTGAGTACCTAGTTCATCAAGTTTATTTAGTGTAACCTCAAAACAATTCTAGATCTTGGAATTTCTTTCCTTGCTTCTTCTTTCGAGAGGTTCTTAGTCACCTTTGCCAAGGAACATGTATAGTTGAACCATTCCTGGTTGTGGGTGCTTCCAATATACCATCTGGGCCTCTTAGTTTCCTTTGGTATCAAAGCTCTGCCTTTATGGAAGTGATTTTTCTTCTACAACATATTTAGAGAATGACCAAACAAAATTAGTTTGGGGTTTGATCACTAGTACAGAAAAAAAGAAATCAGTTTTCTTTTTAATGACTGTAAATACATTTCCACACAATCTGAATGAATAAAATAAATCAGAGTTGCTATGGCGACCATGGTCTAGAAGTCATTCATCAGTAGAGTATTAAAAATAGATTTCTAAAAAGGTAAAATCATGGCTCTCATACAAATATAGAATTATCACCATTAGCTCACAAGTTATGTATCACTGATTATTATTTGTTCATGAGGGGGAACAAGAGTGATATTGCAGCTGGTTTTTTTTGAGACAGGGTCTCGCTTTGCAGTTTAGGCTGGCTTTGAGCTCACTATGGTTGCAGCTGGTTTTTAAAGTCTATGCCTGACAAAATTCTTTTTTTTATTGAATTTTTTATTGCTGCATTTTACATACAGCTCACAATCACACTCAACATTGGGGAATTTGTACTAGTATATGACACAAGATAATTCACTTTTTTTTTTTTTTTTTGAGGCAGGGTCTCGCTTTGTAGTTCAGGCTGGCCCTGAGCTCTCTATGGAGTCCAGGCAAGCCTCGAACTCAGCAATCCTCCTGCCTCTGCCTCCTGAGTGCTGGGATTACAGGCGTGAGCCACCACGCCTGGCCCTGTGGTATGTGGTATTGATGGCTGGTGGGCGTGAGTCACCACACCCAGCATTGTATGTGGTTACTGGGGATTGGACTCAGGACCTTGTGCTTGTGAGACAGGCGCCAGAACCACTGAGCTAAATCAGTAGCGATCTGGGTTTAGGAAGCTAACATTTCATCTCAGAGTTTTTTTTCTTCTGCTGGGATAATTGAGATCTCCAAGAGGACTCTGGGCTTCACAGACTGTGCCTAGGTGACAAAAATCACCACAAGAG
The DNA here is from genome assembly GCA_004025085.1 of Thryonomys swinderianus. Taxonomy (NCBI): domain Eukaryota; kingdom Metazoa; phylum Chordata; class Mammalia; order Rodentia; family Thryonomyidae; genus Thryonomys; species Thryonomys swinderianus. Next base: position 13,866 of record PVIC010043289.1, on the reverse strand, counting down.
GTGCGGTGTGGGGTGGCAGAAGAAGCACCAAGGAAGGACTCTGGAGATCTGTCATAAAACGTCCCTGCGTAATTTGGGGATGAGAGTGAATGGGGAACAGCGGTGAATGAAAAAAGGGATATTAGCAAAAGCAAAGGACATAAGCAGTATTTTTTCCCCCTTTCCACTATGAGGGCTGGACATAAACAAGCTTCCACATGGGATGTGACTGATGGACAAGAAAGGAGAGAAGAAATGCCGGTCGTGGTGGCTCATGCCTGTCATCCCAGCACTCGGGAGGCAGAGACAGGAGGATTGCTGAGTTCGCAGCGGCTTGCCTAGGCTACATAGTGAGCTCAGGGGCAGCCTGAACTACAAAGTGAGACCCTGTCTCAAAAAGCAAAAAAAAAAAGAAAAGAAAAGAAAGGAGAGAAGAGATGAATGGAGCCTCTGCCCAGATATTGTTCCTCCATTTTTGTTAGATTGTGTCGACAGCTCCCCTCTTCATCTCTCATTGTAACCAAATCCTTCCATCTTATTTGCTGATCTTCCCATCAAAAAGACGTAATTATTTCTCTACTTCTGGACTCTTAATTCAGCCACATGACTTGCTTTGACTGAAGAGACATCACAGTTGCAATACAGGGAGCAATGTACAAAGCAACTGAGAGACTGAGTCTGTCCTTCTATCTTCTGCCACAAGGAGCTTATGCCCTGTTCAGCCTACGGGTCCCTGGAGCAGAGCCGAGTCCCCTCAGCCAGTCCTGTCTGTGGTCAGCAGGCCCCATGAGGTCCCGGTTCATGGGCTGAGCGCCACTGAGGTCACCAGAGCCTCTTCTGAGCCCAGTCTAGATCTGCTAAACTTCATAGACAGGAGAAATGAACATTCCTTGCTGCTGCTGACTGTAAGGACTGCATAGCAATTTCCTGACAGTGACAAACTCACATCCCAACTCATTATCATCGGACCTGTATAAGATGAGACTGATCTCTATGGATATACTGACTTTCACAAGTGGTTCGGTTTGGGGTTTTTGGCCTCCCACTGGGCATCAAGGAAGCACACCCCAGTAACGGATCAGAGGCCATAACTACACCCAAGTTGCCTCTTCTATCTGGGTTGGATCCTTATTTGGAAACCATATATTTGCAAGGCTAATGGCATTCCCAAGGAAATTGAGAGCCAGGAAATTATATTTCGTCACTGGGAGGAACCAGGTAATTTCTAGTTATAGAGTATTTGAAACTAGAGTAGGAAACCAGAGAATAGAGCCAACCATGGTAGCAAAAGGGAGTCCCTTTCTATCAGTGTGATTCACACAATATAAGATCAGACAAATAAGACCCTTCTGTGAGTTGCCAAGAGCATACAGAGCACAGAGCTCTTGCGATCTCTGTTTTGGTTCTGAGTTTCTGCACAATGGCTTCTCAGAGGAAGGCTATCCATGCGCATACAGAATGAATTCTGCAAAGTAGAGGACAGGCATTTCATCTGAAATAGATTTTACTGGCTTGTGAAACTATAATAACTTAACTGAACTCAATGAATATTTGTGAGCATCTGTTTATGCTGGAACCTGGAGTAACCTCCAGAGCTGTGGATGGACTAGGAATCCAGCCCGTCACCATAGTCTAGGTTTCCCTTCTCATGAAGCAGGCAAATGCAGAAATGGCTACAGGGATGGACACAGGTGGGCTCAACGGAAGCTGCTGGAAGACAGGAGAGATGGTCATGAGATGTGATAGCACAGGGAAGGCTGAAGGAGAAAGTGACTTCGTGGGGCAATGTGGTGAGTCTGGTTGGGGCCCTGCTCTGTTTGTGGCCTGCTTGGGCTCCCAGTTGGCTCGTGTATATAGATACCAGCTCCGTCTTTGTCCTGCTTCCCCTCCTATGTTGATCCTGCCTCCCGTCTTTGAATCCTCATTGCAGAACAAAAGCAGTAACTTTGGTTTTCTTTGATCTGCCCCCAAAACCAAGCAAAATACCTCATACAAAAGATGCTTCAGGGGCTGGAGATTTAGCTCAGCGGTTCCGGCGCCTGCCTAGCAAGCGCAATGTCCCTGGTTTGATCCCAGTAACCACATACAACAATACCGGGAGTGGTGGCTCGCACCTGTCATCCCAGCCCTTGGGAGGCAGAGGGAGGAAAACTGCCGAGTTCCAGGCTTGCCTGGGCTACCTAGTGAGTTCAGGGACAACCTGAACTACAAAGCGAGACCCTGTCTCAAAGAGATGCTTCATAGGGTGGGATACATGAATGGATGGCTGAATTTTCAAATGTTGTTTAAGTTCTTAGAGTTTCTTTAGAGGACAAGCTAGAAAAGGAAAGGAAGGAACATAGTTGGAAAACTTAGGACGAGACACCAACAGATGTAAAGGGAAGAAAGTTGCATTAGCAGAACCTCCCATTGAGGTAAGTAGCATGGGTAAGAAGGAGGATAGCAAAGAGGGCAAGATAAGCTGCTGGGTGGACAGATAAAAAGCAGAGTTTTATATTTGAAGGACATGAAATTAAAATTTAACCCAGGATGACGCACAATTGCATTTCTCCTGACATCACACTAAATCAAAGCTTCTTGCTTGTTCATACCTGCCTCTGACGCGGTGGCCTCTGTTTTACTGTGTTATTTGTGTCCATTTTTATGATCAAAGAGATGGTTTCTGCTAAGTCACCCTGAAATCTAATTTAGCTTGCACAACATGTGCTTCACAATTAAATTAAAATCACAGGATGTTTTGGATTAGAGGAATCTCCCTTCAGCCAGGCCCAGGTTAGTAAGAGAGTGTGACCTGTCTGGAATAGAATTCCCTCATCCAAAACATGTGGAGCATTTCACTGGATTAATCTGCAACTCGCTGGAAGATCCGTGGTCCGGTTTGTTTAAGATTTTCTGTCTGTTTTCATTTTCTCTTTTCAGTTCAGGTCAATATGCGTTTATTCAACTCTCTTATTGAAAATGATACGAAAAGTATTACTGAGCCCAAAGAATAAAGAAAATGCAAGATAAAATGCACGGAAAGGAAGAAATGTAATGAGTAAATAAATAAGTTTAGTCATGAATAAAGAACTTATTCATGAATAAGCAAATTCATTCATCCAACAAATGAACTTACAGAGCTCTTACTTTTACCATGCCCTGAGCCGGGTAAGTATTATGAGCTACAGAGAAAAATATAAGCCGCTGTTTCTGTCCTCTGGGAATTTAGAATTTAGTTTATTTTTTTATGGGAAAAATTGCCATTGGTCAATTTTAATTCAATTTATATTAGTGACTTAATCCAGCCAAAAACTTCAGAAAGAAATAAGCCATGAACGATTTCCCAACACCTATCGGGAGATACTGAACACTCACTCTGGAAAAAGCTCACAAAGCCCCCATCGTACCACTCAGCAGAGGACGATGCTGTCTGCACGGAACTCTGTGGTCCCTCGCCAGTCGGCTCCAGAGGAAAAAATTTCAATAAGTTTTTCCTTTAGAAGATTTTGGATAAAATCCTTAGTAGAATATATTACATATACCTTCTCTTTGAGCATTCTATAAATTTTGTAGTTTCATAAGGAAGTTACCTTCAGTAAAAACTAACTCGAACACAGAACAAATGCGTAGCATTCCAAAACACAGTGGAGGAAAAAAAAAATCTCCATTTAATCCCTTCATGTCCCAACTTTGACTCTTTGTTTATCAAACTGCAGTGCTTTAAGATGCAGTGAAACAACAATGTTTGGTGGACTGTTACTGAGCAGGCTAAGGGGGTTGAAGCTGATGGACAGCCACAGAGACGGTAATCGTTACACGTATGGTGACATTTAAGGGCCAATCTCCACTGTCCCCTCCTCTACTCCTGCTCACATTAACTAAGCTCCAGAAGGGAAAGGATTTTGTCTTGTTTTCTACTATGTCTCCGGTGCCTAGAACAATGAGTAGTAGGGAAAGAGGAGATGGCTTGATAACTATCAATTGAAGAAAGGAATAAGAGAATGAATGAGTGACTGTTCTCTTGAAATAAGTGAAAGAAATGGGAGACCCAATGCTGCAGACCAAAGAAAGAGAGCTACTTTGCTTCACAGTGACTCTTGTGGTTCCTGATTTCTCCTTAATGCGTTCCATCTAACCGCTCACCTACTCAGCCATCTAACCACCCACCCATCCCCCAATCACCAGTGCATCCATCCACGCACCCACCCACCCATGTATCCATTCATCTAGTCTCATCAAGCGATCCATCAATAGATCCATCCGTCTCCCTACTTATTGAGGATCTTTCATTTCACATCACTTGTTTGCTGTTATTACACTGTTTCTTGGATATATAAAGAAAAAAAGGATAGTACAAGCTCTCAAACAGCACTTGGGCTTAGTTCTAAAAGAAGAATCTGAGAAAAGGTAAGAAAGGAACTGACTCATCTCAAATATGAAAAACAAAATTAGTATTTTGAATATGGAAATACAGAAATCAATAAGTGAGGTAAATTGGGACTTGACAAAGCTCAACTGTGTAACACACCCAAGGCAGAGTTCTAAATATACTCCCTCATTCCTGCAAGGGGAAGACCACGAGTGAGATAGAGTTCCAAGCTACAAGAAGCTTGTATGAAACAGGAAAATATAAAACTAATATATTGCCTGCCTTCCACACTGGCATCTGATACATATAGACGTCGTGGGAAAAATAGTCAACAAGAGCCTGGAGTTTGTCTTCCTGGACCTGCAATCTAGTTAAAAACTGCACACTGATTAAGAGAAGAATCAAGGTCTGTGGACAAAAAGAGAAGACTTGTAAGCTTAGGTTAATAGTAAGAGGTAGGGGCTGGGAATTTAGACCAGTGGTTCTGGCATTGCCTGGCAAGTGCAAGGTCCTGAGTTCAATCCTTGGAACGAACATACCACAAAGCCAGGCCTGGTGACTCACGCCTGTGATCCCAGCACTTGGGAGGCAGAGGCAGGAGGATTGCTAAAAGTCTGACACCAGCCTGGGCTACATAGTGAGCTCAGGGCCAGCCTGAACTACAAAGTGAGACTGTGTCTCGAAAATATAAATAAATAAATAAATAAATAAATAAATAAGAGCTAGTTATGCGTAGTTTAAGAAGCTAAAGGAGACAATTGAGTTGGAAGTATGCGTGGCCAGGGAAGACAATGAGGATATCCTGACAGGAAGGAAGTTCGGAGAGGAAATAGCTTATTGTTAGGAAATGATTTCCAGTTCTCATCTCAATCATTTGAGTCAGGAAGTAAGACACGCGGGAGAACAACTATTTGCACAGCAATCGCCCTCAGCCCTGTTTTGTCACAGAGATAACCCAGATAGTGCCGGACAATCTCGAGGGTTAGGGCTCCTCATTCAGTCTGCTTACGGCACGTGCAACTCCGTGTTCGCCTTGCACTTTTACCAAGTGGCTCATCACTTTCGGAAACTCGAGGCCTCACGGAAATGTCTTGTGGCCCGGTCAGTCCCCCAAATTCTGCACGTGAGCGGCTGCGGGGTTCTTTCCTGCTGACGGTGCTCACGCGTGGCTGCGTGATTTATGAACAGGCCCCACTACCACGTCCATATCTGGAAGTCCTCCGTGACCAAGAGAGGCCCAGCCCGGGGCGCTCCGCGGCTGGGAGGCCGTCAGAGTGAATCTGTCCACGCTCTTGGAACAGCTGGAGCTGCCTTCTCCTGCTCTGGGATCACATCCTCACTTCTCATTGCCGCTTTTCAAATCCAGGCTGTACTCTGCCTGCCCCAAAGGACACACGAGGAAGATTTTCATGACATTAACATCGGAATGAAAGGACCAATTGTGACCACAGAATAAAAGGAAACAAGACTCCAGAGGAAACTAGGGGTCAAGAAAATGTCTTGAGTTTCAAAAGGATACGTTTCAGAAATTGCCGAAGGTAAAGCTTGACAGACAGACTCTAGCAGAGGTGGTTAAGGGGACAGCACTGAGCTCTGAGCAGAGGAGGAGGCTCCCGCTGACCGCACGAGATGTGGATGGGCATTTTCTCTTTCGCTAAGTTTCTTCAGGCTGCTTCACACGTGATTTGGACAGAGGGTGGAACGTGGTGGGGCCAGCGACCGAGCAGATTCCGTGATGGCCCTGACAGAGTGGACGAAGGCTGGGCTTGCAGCGTGGGCCGGGTCTCAGGGGAAGGATTACTTCCCACGAGAAGGAGTTGTTAGAAAAAGAGCCAGCCTTCCTCCGTCCAGGTCTCCTGCTTCCTGTCCTGCCGTGTGACCACGCCTGAGAGCAGCGGGTTCATTCTCCGTCTCCTCCCCACTGTTAGGCAGCCAGAGACCCTTACCAGAGGCTGAGTACACCAGGCTGTCCAATCTCATAGTTTTAGCTTCCAAACTGTAAGCTAAAGAAGGGTTTTTCTTTTTTCTTTTTTGGAGACAGGGTCTTGCTTTGTAGTTCAGGCTAGCCCTGAGCTCACTATGGTGCCCAGGCAAGCCGCCGCGAACTCAGCAATCCTCCCGTCTCTGCCTCCCGAGTGCTGGGATTACAGGCGTGAACCACCACACCCAGCATTATATGTGGTAACTGGGGATCAAACTCAGGTCCTTACGCTTGCGAGGCAGGCGCCGGAACCACTGAGCTAACCCTCCGGCCCAAGAAGGGTTTTTCTTGATAAAGGTGTCATGTATTGTGTTACAGTCATCTGAAACAGGCTATCACATAAAGAAAACGTGGGGGGAAAATATCTCTGCTCTGTGATCTAGTCCTTTACTTCATTTATTCAGCACCACAAATGGTTTTTCCCTCACCATACCCTCCTTAAACATGGATTCTGTTCAGGCTAGTCTTCTTAGGGATAGAAGGGAAATTAAATCTGTCTTCATGGGACTTAATTTTCTTCTTTTTCCCCCCCTTTTCTTTTTGGTATTTAAAGACAGGGTGTCACTCTGTAGCCCAGGCTGGCCTCCTGCTGAGATCCTTCTGCCTCAGCTTCCGCAGTGCTGGAATTACAGGTGTGTGGGACTCCCGCACAGGGCTTGTGATCTCATGGTGGGAGAGGACGCGGGAAGAAGCTGCAACACAAGGCAAGCGGCAAAATTACGAGTACTAAGTGCCATGAGGGGTCCGTGGAGACAGAGTTCCTTCCACTTAGGAAGCTGAAGAAGACCATACGGAAGCGAGTGCTCTCTACACATGGCTGAATACGGTCCAGAATAAGCAAGAACGCCCCACCTCTGGAAGGCTCCCTTGGCAGCGCTGTATCCCCCTGAGCAGAGTGGGTACAAAACCGCAAGTGTTTCTTCCTGGTGTTTCTTCACCGTCTAGTTCAGCGGGGAGGGCCTGGGGGCTGAGCCCAGGTAAGTCACCCAATCCAGGGCCAGGACGGATCTACAGGGAAAGCTGGAGAGGGGTGTCTGTGAGTCCCGCGGCGTGTGCCATGGGCTTGCGTCAGCCTAAAGAAGCAGCAGAAAGACATTCAGTAACTCCAGGATCCAGCCAGGCTGAGCAAGGACTGGAGAAGCAGAGAAATCGGGGTGGGGGGGGGAGTGAGGAAGACATAAAGCAAACAGTGTGTGGAACGCGGGAGGCGCGGTGAAGCCTGGGTCAGGAGACAGGGAGAGCAAGGAGCGGAGAGATGGGCTCCCTTCCTGCAGACTTGGAGGCCTGGAGGGGGTGGGGGAGGGGAGCCACAGAGACCACAGGAGATTCGCAGATCTACACTGGGAGGTGAGAAACACAAAGACAGCCCAGTCTCTGAGTGGTCTTAGAAGACTGGAGTTGTGAGTTGCAGCAAACAACAATCATAGCTAACTCCTATGAACTCAATCTCAGAAGGGGGATACAGTTATTTTTCATTTTGCAGATGAGGAACCTGAAGCACAGAGACATTAAAAAACACGACGAGGCCACATAGCAACTGACTGGGATCTGAATAGGACATCAAAGTTCGAGTTTTATGCTCTGGAAGTGAGGAAGGAAGGAAACTGATCATCACGGGCTGTTACACTGCACCAGACCCCCAGATTTCCTCCAAAGGAAAGCTAGGAAGCCGGGAGAGCAGAAGGGAGGAGGGATAGTTAAGTGTGTCCTAGTAGACAAAGATGACAGTGCAACAGAAGGTCATTTCCAGGTGTTGCCTAGGCCTGGAAAGTGAGAAAGGCCCCGAGGATGAGGGAGGAAGCTAGATTTTCTGGGTTGACTCAGGCTCCACCCCCGAATTACTGACCATGGTGCTGATAAGCAGAACTCTTCTGCTGTTTCTGTTATCTGCATGTTGAGAATTTGTGTATGTGTGTAGTTAGTGGCAGAGCTGGCATGCTCTGTGTGTGTGCATGCGTGTCTACATAGTACGGACCTGCTAGAGAATTTGTTTTCTAATTCTAACAAAATGTGATAGAACAATGTAGATAGTCGCCACCGGGGTGAGGACAAACCATCCCTCCCTTCTCCCATAGGGATCTCTGTGGACCCCGGAAGCAGAGGTGGACAGGAAGCCGGTGACGAAATCAAGGCCCAGTGTTACCCTCAAGGACACTATGCTACCCTCAAGGCCAGCTCTGGCACTGCAGTTGGACTAGGACAACCTGGGTGAGGGTGCCAACTTTCTCAGGCACAGCACCTGTCCACAACTAATGTGGGCAGATCTGGTGACAGTATTTTCCAAGCTTGGTCCTAAATTCAACTCCCTGGTGACATTAACCCAAAGATCTTGATCCCTGTGCCCCATCTGTTTTCCCAAATGAAACAAATGACAGTGTAAAGTATTTCAAAGTCTTTATCTTTCTGCTCATATCCTTCTAGAACCAGTGAGCATGGCTTCTGTGTACGTCCTTAAAGCATAGTGTGCGAACTGGCATGAAGGCGCATGCTTGTGATTCCAGTCCTTGGGAGGCTGAGGCAGGAGGACAGTGTGTGCAAGGCTAGAACTATGCAGAAGGCTGGTATGATTTTGGTTTAATCTCCTAATTTTGTCACAGTTGTCCTTATTAATGGTACCTATAATTGCATTAGCGCTTATCACTACAGCATTTTCCTGTTGGTTTGTAACAGATTCCTAAGAAGAACAATTTAGTCAAAGTCTCTTGTTTCACTCTATACAAAGCCAAATAAAGTCAAGGATCTGAGAGGTCTCTTGGTGTGTGTGGGGAAGAAGTACATAGGTACAGGGACTGGAGTAGAGCTGAGGTCGGGACTGGTTTTGTGACTAGCTTTCTCTCCTCCGCTGCCCCGGTTTCCTAACGGGAACCCTCGGGGGCACCCTTGAACCCTTCATCCTCGAGAGTCGCCAACATTTGTCATTTCTACCTTGAAATCGCTTCCCCTTGGTTCCAACTTCGGTGTTGTCCAGACTCAAACACGGAGCATCACAGGATCTCGGTACGGTGCCAGCCCAGTCAGGCGTTCTCTGGTCACCATGAGGCAGTGGCCTTCCAGTTGCTCCCGGGGAAGTCTGGAGTCTGTAGAACTCAAAGGCGCCTGGCCAACTCCCCTGATCTCCATCTCCAGCCCTGTCGCCGGCCTCTCCCCTGCAGAAGTCCTCTGCTCCAGCAGCCAGTTACTTTTTCTCCCTGGGTGCACGTGACTCCCCTGCGCCCAGGCCTTTGCAAGCAGGTGTGAGACATTGCTCCAAGTGCTGTGCAGAAATTACCTCACCTAGCACTGCCACCCCCTCTGAAGTAGATAACACTCCCATTTTACAGAGGGAGGAGCTCAAACGTTCAGCATTCTCCCCTGAGCCTTGAGGTTAATAAATTGTAGAGCTGGACGAGTCTCTTAGCTCAGAATGCCCTCCTTTCCTTTCTTCTTGGCCAACTTTGCCCATCTTTCAAGATAATTTAGGCATCAGCTTTTCTGGGCAGACTGCCTGTCGCCTGAACTTAACGGTCAGATTAACCTTCTGGGCCAGAAGTTGGCTGGGTGACTGGCTCTCCCCACACAGCGCGTCCTGAGGGGAGACCTATCCTGCTCCTCACAGAGACCCCACAACCTCCATTCTGTGCCGGGAGTCTAGTGACTCTTTCAGTGATGGGACTTGTTAATGAATAACAAATTAAATGTCTATAGTTTGCCTTTTTTTAAATTTGTGACAGTTTCCTCAGCTGTATATTTCTTTATTTTTTTTATTTTTATTTATTTATTTGTTTTATAGCTTGCCTTTTGAAGGTATAACACAACGTCATAACAACCTGCCACCTCTCTACCATTTTTCCCTGTGATACATACAAAAATTTAGCAAAAGCTTGATTGTAGACCAGCTGCCTACTAAACACCCAGCCATTTATCTGAAGTTCAGTGAACCTCCTGATTCTTTTTACACAAAGTATTCACCAGGAGAAAAGTGAAATTCCGATAGGTATGTGACGTCTTCAGGGGAGGGAGACTTGCCTGACTGATCGCTTCGCCAATAGATCGAGGGGCCCGGTGCCCATAGGGCATTCCCTGGGTTATCTCTCTGTTCGTGTTCTCTATGCTGCAGCTCCTGGCACCCGGCCACTTGGGGGACACTGCTCCCCGCCTCAGCTTGCTGGTCCTTACAGCTCACACAGGACCCCAACAGATGATGCAAAGATTCCAGAGCTGGACTCGCAACTCTCCCATCTCAAGCACGAAGTGCCTCTGCGCGGAGGCCCCTGAGAGCCCGCTGAGCGTGTAACTAGCCGGTCCCGAGCTGCTTATCCTGTTTGCCCTGCACCACGGTGTCTCTCCTAAAACACCCAGTGCAGGGACTCAGGGCACTCAGGGCACTCAGGGCACAGGGCATTCCTCTCGCTCCCTCTGCGTCCTGACCACCCCGGGGGCCGCCCACGTGACCCCTGGTGCTCGCTCCTGCTCGCAGCGCTCTGTCCATACGAGCACTGCCTTCAGGTCCGTCATTCCGCGTCTCCCCCACATGATTAAAATAAACACGGTACATTTTAAACCATATACCAGTCTGTGTCATGGAATAGGATTCTTTTCCTGATCCTCTCCCAAACTTTTGAAGAACATAACTAGATCTCTTCCCCTCTCCTCTCTTCCACCTCCTCCAGGTAAGAAAGGGAAATAAAGTGTATTTAAGTGATTTTTCCAAGGGTACAGAGAAACTTATGACAAAGCTGGGCTTTGAACACGGGTTTCAGGCTAGTACCAGATTCTGAACATTCCCCCAAAAGGTTTATAGAAGAACATAAAGAATATAAATATAGTCCGTGAGCCTCTGTGGCTTTGTGTGTAAAATGGAGACTATAGGTTGGGTATGAAGGCATATACTTGTCATTCCATCTACTTGAGAGGCTGAGGCAGGAGGAGTTGCAAGTTCAAGGCCAGCCTGGGCAATTCACTACTTAGCCAGACCCTGTTTCACAAAAAACAAGAAGTACTGGTCGGCGTGGGATGCAGTTCGCCAGTACAGCAATCACATGGCATTCTCGAGGCCTTCGGTTTGATTCCCAGTACAAGAAATAAACAATTTAAAAAGTGAATGAATGAATGAATGGAGACTATAGCGTATCAGTCTTTTGGATAACTGTGGGAGTGAATGGAAAATGCTCCATAAACTGTAATGTGCAGTACACATGCATTTAAAAATCATCTGAACCAGCAATGTCATGACACACAATTAGAGTGGTCATTAATAACATGACAGAGCTCAGCATGTAATCCCAGCACTCTAGGAGGCTGAGGCAGGAAGATCACAAATTTGTTGAAGTCCAGGTCAGACAACTTAGTGACTTTGGAAATATTGTCTCAAAAAATAAAGAATAAGAAAAAGCCTGGGGATATAGCTCCATACAAAGGACTTGAGCGCCATCCCCAGTACCAAAATAACAGCAAAAACAATAATGATAACATGATGGAAATTCACACATAATGTGCTAGACAGTGTTCTAGGTGATCATTTTGTTTAACCTTCGCAACAACTGTGTGAGGCAAGAATGATCATGTCCACTTACAGAGGAGAAGATCGAGTCTTTGTTAGGTAATTTGCTCAAGTTTGCACTGTTAACTTCGATTCTGCAGACCCATGACCCAAACTTGGCAAATAAAGTTACTCAGGTAAGAGGCTGCCCTCTCTGCCTGCCCGGCAAACGGATGCGCCCCAGACCTGGACAGAGCCGGGCTTCTCCCGTGGGGCATCTCTCCCCAGTTCCGCTGTGACCGGCATAACAAACAGACCCGCTTTTCAGGGGTAACAGCTGCCGGGTGCCTCGCACAGTGTGGCAAATCCTGCGCATGGCGTACAGTCTGAAGAGCACAAACGCGACGTGGGACGCGCACAGAGGACCAGGACTGTGCCTGCCTCTGGCCACGGACTCCTGAAAGCAGCTACCGCACACCTGGCGGGAAATGAACGGATGGAGCACGAGGAACGACCGCTTTCCTGCCGCTGAGATGTGATCTTAAGGCACCGAGAGAGGCCTTCGCAGTGCCTGTTCCCGCTCTTATGGGACAAAGCGGGACACATCGCGTGAGTCACTGTGCTGTGTTGTCTCGCAAGTCACTGTCTAACAGGAGTACTGGTTCAGGAGAGAGTAAGACTGTGAATAGTGAGTCCGCCGGATCCCTACATCCAAGCTCTTGATAAAGATTTCCCAGACTGGGCCGGAGGGTTAGCTCAGTGGTTCCGGCGCCTGCCCCGCAAGCGCAAGGTCCTGAGTTCGATCCCTGTTAACGACATACAATGCTGGGCGTGGAGACTCACGCCCACCAGCAATCAATACCACATACCACAGTGCCGGGCGTGGTAGCTCACGCCTGTAATCCCAGCACTCAGGAGGCAGAGGCAGGAGGATTGCTGAGTTCGAGGCTCGCCTGAGCTACATAGTGAGCTCAGGGCCAGCCTGAACTACAAAGCGAGGCCCTGTCTCAAAAGGAAAATAAACAAACAAACAAACAAATAAATAAAATTTCATTGCAGGGCTGGAGATTTAGCTCAGTGGTTCTGGTACCTGCCTCACAAGCGCAATGGTCCTGAGTTCAATTCCCGGTAACCACATACAATGCTGGGCATGGAGACTCACGCCCACCAGCCATCAATACCACATACCACAGTGCTGGGCATGGTGGCTCACACCTGTAATCCCAGCAGTCGGGAGGCAGAGACAGGAGGATTGCTGAGTTCAAGGCTTGTCTTGGCTGCATAGTGAGCTCAGGGCCAGCCTGAACTACAAAGCGAGACCCTGTCTCAAAAAAAAAAAAAAAAAATCTTGTTTTCATTGCAAAAAATGACATACGGTTCCTCCACTTCCCTAGCACTTCTCTAGGACTTTCTTTGCTCGTTTGTTCACACAAGCAGAGATTCTCAGTGTACGCATTAAACGTTAGGAATTAGCTCAGTGAACATTTCTTTGTCTGTGTTTTTGACCCGCATGTCCTTGTTGGGTGCCTGCTGGGAGCTGGGCACAGTGGCAGCTACAGAGGGTGTATGGATAAGGTCCTGGCTTCCGAAAGGAGAGCTGTCAATGGGGACAGCATATCTGGGGAAATCTCTGATGCTCCCATGGAGCAACACTGCCGCACACTGAAGTAGGACTACGAGTCCGCTGTTTGGCACCATCTCCACCAGCACAAGGTGAGGCACTTTCCAGCACCGTGCCTTCTGTTTTGGTTGACACAGTGGCAGTTTTATGGTGGCTCATCCTGTCCAGATTCTGTTACCGAAGGACAGGCCGTGTGCCTTGGGTTGCATCGTTCCACACATAAAATTAAGTCACTGTTTGTTAGAGTGAGTCTTGGGTTCACTCATTGGAAGCAAGAACTGACAAAGACAAAACTTGCATTTCTCTATATGCTTTTAAATAACTTGCATTTGGAGTGCAGTATAACAAACGATCTGAAATTAAATTTAATCTTAATTTAATGAAGTCAGTTTTCAGGAAGCAGAACTAGACTCTTCAGAAAGGACGCCTCCCATGGATGGAGTAAAAATGGCATTTAAGACTACAGAGAGATCTACTAA
>PVIC010043288.1:0-15490 GCA_004025085.1 Thryonomys swinderianus | reverse complement strand
TTTTTTGGTTGGTTGCTTCTCTGGCTTTGGTATCTGGACAATGGTTGCTTCCAGGGATGAACTGGGACTATTGCTTTCCTTTGAGTTCATTAAAGAGTTTGAGAAGTAGTAGCATTAAATTGTCTCTAAACTTATTTTATAATTCAGCAGTAAATTCATCAGGACCTGGGCTTTTCCTCATTAGTAGGTTTTTAATAACATCTTTAATTTCATTGATATTTTATTACTTATAATTTTTATATATTCTCTATTAAGTTTTGGTAATTCATACATATCAAGAAATCTATCCATTTCTTCTGTGCTTTCAATCTTATTAGAATACAAATTCTTGATGTAGGTACTAAAGATCTTCTGGATTTATTCAGGATCTGTTGTGAATTCACCCATTACCAATTGGATAGATTTGAGTCATTCCCCTTTTCAGTAAGATTGGCTAAGGCTTTGTCTATTTAATCTTTCAAATAATCAACTCCCCAGGTAATTAATTCTTTGTGTTTTTTTTTTGTTTGCAGTTGCATTAATTGCTGCTCTGTTCTTTATAATGCTCTCCCTGATACCAGGTTTGAGATTGACTTGCTTTCATTTTTCTAGAAGCTTGAGGTTTAATATTAAGTTGTTTATTTGGGTTTTCTATGCTTTCCTGATGTGGGAATTCACTGAAAAAAGTTCTTCTCAATAGCTCTGTTTTCATTGTATCCCTTAAGTTCTGATATGTTATTTTGGCATTATCTTTTAAAGTAGAAATTGTCTAATTTCTTCTGTGACCCATTGGTTATTTAGGAGGGTGCTATGTAGTTTCTATGTGTTTATGGATTTTTTTAGGGGGGTCCTGGGAATCAAATTCAGGACGTTGGAGTTGCCAGGCAAGTTCAGCACCATGGAGCCACATCCCTGGCCCTGTTTATGGAGATTTTGTGGCTTCTTTTACCAATGATTTCCAATTTCATTACACTTTGGTCTGATATATGCATGGGAACATTTGAATTTCTTCACGTTTATTAAAGCACGTTTTATGAGCTAGTATGTGGTCTATTTTGGAGAAAGTCCCTTTTGCAGCTGAGAAGAATGTACATTCTGATGTGATGTGAAAGAATCTGCAGACATCTGTTAAGCTCATTTGTCCAAATGTTTGTTTCAGTTCTGATATTTCTTTGTTGCTTTTCTTTTTTGTCTAGGTGATATGTCTGTTGTGACAGTGGGATAATGAAGTTCTCCATGATAATTTTATTAGTGATTACTTATTTGTTCATGTCTGATAATATTTGTTTTATATAGCTCAGTGCACTGCTATTTGGTACATATATATTTATGATTGTTATCTTCCTCTTCGATTGTTTCCTTTTAGAAGGATATAGTGATCTTTTTCTCTCTTACTCAGTTGTGGCTTGAAATCTACTTTGTCTACAAATAAAATAACTACCTTTGCTCTTTTACCTGGGTTTCTGTCACATGGAGTATTGTCTTTCATCCTTTGACTTTCAGTCTGTGCACTTTTTTTTGAATTAAATGTCTGTTGTATGCAGTGTCTTGTTGGATGTGACTTCTTGATCCATTCTGCCAGTCTGTTTCTTTTGACCGGTGACTTGAGACCTTTTACATTCATGGTTATAACTGAATGTATAACCATGTTATTTTCTTGTTGTTGGCTTCCCCTCCCTCCACTCCATTTAGGCTTGTGTGGCCTGGGCTTTGTTCTGTCGGAGTCATGGCATTTCAGTCCGTTTATTGGTACATCTTAGGTATACAATATGATGCTATTTATCACTAGGATTTTGTACCTTATTTGTTTCTTATTTTTTCCCCATTCCCTGCCCTCTCTCAATCCTTACACTCTTCCTCATTTACAAAGACTTTGTTTCCATTTTTTACTTATCATTTCATCTTTTTCTTTCCCTTGTTTTCTTTCTCCAGCTTCCCTTCCATAGTTCCTTCTTCTTGAAAATTTTCTTCCTACCTCACAATGTTTATTATACATTATGGTTCTCATTTACACTTTCAATTTCTCACACCAGAGAAATTATTTGGTATTTTCACATGTATATCTATTTATTTCACTTATGAGTATGGCCTCATTGTGCATCTGTTTAGCTATAAATGTCTCAACTTAATCATTCTTTATGGCTCAGTAATATTCCATTTTATTTTTAGTGTATGTGCTGCCAAAGCGAGCACAATATTCCATTTTATTAATAAAGCACATCTTCTTTGTCCAGTCACCTGCTGATGGGCATTTGGGCTGTTTCCATGACTTAGCTTTTCCAAAATGTGTTGCTATAAACGTGGGTACACATATATCACTATGATATGATGTAAAAAATTCTTTTGAGAAGATACCCAGCAGAGGAATAGCTGGATCAAATGGGAACTTCAATCCTAATCTTTGAAGACTCTCCGTACTGATCTGCTTGGTGGTGGCACCATCCTGCACCCTCACCGCAGTGGGCAAGGGACCCTCTCTCCCCCAGCCCTGCCCGCATTTGTTATCAGTTGATTCTTATAGTGTACACAATCTACAAATTGACACACCTCTCCCCCCACATTTTACTTTTGTTATTACAAAGTATATGTTTTGTATTTGCATCCCATAAAATATAAATTTTTAAAACTTTTGTCTTTTCAACAATTATCTCTTGAAAGGTAATTTTGCACATGGATATTATTCAAGTTGTTATTTCTGTGGCAGTGTGAGCACTGGGCAGCCCTGTCAGATGATCTCGCTGCTGCCAGTGCTCAATATTCATTACTATTTTTACTTTAGTTATAGTATTCTTTTCTTCATCTAAAGCAGCTGCTAATTTTAGGACTTATATTTGACCTTGCTTTTTTTCTTTTTTTTTGAGACAGGGTCTCACTTTGTAGTCCAGGCTGGCCCTGAGCTCACTATGTAGCCCAGGCAAGCCTTGAACTCAGCAATCTTCCTGCCTCTGCCTCCCGAGTGCTGGGATTAGAGGCGCGAGCCACCATGCCTGGCACTGTGGTATGTGGTACTGACTGCTGGTGGGCATGAGTCACCACA
Source organism: Thryonomys swinderianus (assembly GCA_004025085.1). Lineage (NCBI taxonomy): Eukaryota > Metazoa > Chordata > Mammalia > Rodentia > Thryonomyidae > Thryonomys > Thryonomys swinderianus. The sequence continues at coordinate 12,474 of PVIC010043288.1, read as the reverse complement.
CTTGATATTGCCCTATGTGGTTACCAGGGACTGAACCAGGGACCTTGCGCTTGCTAGGTAGACATTGGAACCACTGAGCTACATCTCCAGCCCTGACCTTACTTTTAAGGAATGACTGAACTATCGTTTTATTTCACATGCTCTTGCCGAATTACCTGAGCCTGAACACCAGGGTGTGCAGGGAACGTATGCATGCATGTGTTAGATGACAAGATGAGCCAAGGAGAGGAGGACCCGCACACCTGACCCCAACACGCTTGCAGTGTGGCTGGCGTTGTTTCCTGTAATAGACAAAAGCTAAAGAGGCTGTTTCTGAAAATATTTTTGAGGCTAGATGCAAAATTTTTTAGCAGCACTACAAACAGTTCTGCTGAAAGAGGCCACTCAGCCATCCTCCTGGGGAATCTGAGCCTGATTTCAGTCTGAAGAAAAGATTTGGAATTAATTTTAAATTTTCTGCTAAAGACATGACCTTCAGCTTTTCCAGGAATGTCTTTTGGAGTCTGCAAAACAAATTCAACTCACATGAGAGTGTCAATCAACTCGGGCTATGCAGTCGCGCGTGCTCCTTCTCGCTGGCCTCACCTGAATCTGACAGCAGAGTTTAGGTTGCAACAAACTTGGAGATACCCAAGAAGACCTTTCGTTTCAAGGTCTGAAATGATTAAATGATTAAAATTGCTCTTTAATAATTAAACATGCCAACTGTGTAAGATAGAGTGTGACCTTTCACCCAGGGTCTCTCAGGCCCTTCTAGAATTTCTGCAGTTGGCACATATGGTATCAGAAATCCATTTCTGCTCTTCCTTTGAAATATTAGAAGAGTGGACTTAGAGCAGCTGTTTCTATGCTGCTAGATTTCATTGAAATGTGGGTTTTAAAAGCCCTTGGCTTGTCATTTTGAGTTAGCATACCTTAGTCACAAATCTCACCATAATATAATTCAGCTGATGCCTGAAACTCAATATGGCAGAACATTGGCTGTACAATGCCCTTAGCAACAATCACCAACTAGATTTGTTTTCCATTAAAATGTCCTTTTATGTTATATGTGACCTTAGAAATGTCTAATAAGTTATAAATATTCTTTTTTCTATAATAACAAAATAGCAACAATCTCCCATATGTTCTCCCCTCTGTCCTTTACCCCTACTGGGAATAGATAAAGAATTTGATACTCTATCTACTTTGGGGTTTGGAGGTGAATAATACCACTAAAATATTAATGTGACCCTGTCATTAAGCCAACTGTAGCAATTAGACAGTTGTTGATGAGAACACTTGTGCATCTTAAAGGTCCTATCAGAAAACTTCCACAGTTTAATGATCAACAGTACAGTGGTCAGAATATAGGACTATCAGTCACATAAACAAAAATGTCTCCCTTTTTGTTTGGAAGGTAGAAGTATATACCTTAGCTGTAATAGTGTTCATTAATTAACCTACACTATCCTGGGTCCTTTTTGTCTTCAACAGACAGTTTACTTAAAAGTTCACCTGTCAAGACTACATTTGAATGTCTTCATTATTGATTTTAGTGCTGCTTTATAAAATAAACTTGATTCTTCATGCCCGTTTGAAGCCTTTGTATGGACATTTAAAGCCAGATGTAAAAATAAGTAAGCTATTCTTATTTTTAAAATATAAATTTTGATTTCAAAAACCAAACTATGTGGAGGTTCTTTTAGAGTTTGTTTTTCACATACATTTCTATCCAGGAACTGGGAGAAATGATCCTCTTTATTGATTTATTCATTGCATTAAGGATTCAAATTCAGTGTATTGAACTGTAGGCGGGATTCATAAGGCATTAAGATATAACATAAAATGAGTTACATTTACCCATTTTTTACTCCATGAATATTTTAAGTCATGAGATAGATCATTCATGGGCATGTACTTACTTGTTTATTTATTTTGAAATATTCATAAGTTCTTCCTGTAATGGTGAAAAATATTTACCTTCATGGATGAGATGTTGAAAAACTTAATATTGGATTAACATAAGGAGTCAGTATTACAAAATAAATATCCATAATACAGAGTAACTTCATGTTACTACATGGTATGTTACATATATGTGAGGGAGACAGAGAAAGAGAGAGCCGGAGACAGAGAGAGGCAGAGAGGAGGAGGAGGGGCAGCTCTGGGCGGGTAAGCACTGCAGCGGCTCGCGCTCCAGGCCGCGGTCTGTCCTCTCTACCCGGCCCTCCTCGCAGCTCGAACTACGGGGCGTCTTCACCGCCTGGAGAGGACCCAGCGGGAGGAGAGAGACCGCTGTGCTTGCTCCCCTTCTCTCAGCCGGACGCGTTTCTTGCGCCCCGTCCGCCCAGTTTCTGCTCTTCAGCGTCTCCGGCTCCAGCTCCCCACTCTTCACTTTGTCCCGGGTGTCAGGGCTGGCAGCGGCCTCCCTCTGTGGCCAGCCCTGGCTCGCCGTCCTCCTGTCTGCCCTCTTGCCACGCTCTTGCCTCTCGAGTTGTCTTCTCCTACCGCCCCGCGTGGCCACGCCGACCGCCAGCAGCGGGTGCAGGATGCCGAGGGAGGGAGACCCGGCAGCACCACCGAGCCCGCGAGCGCGTGCTGCGCGCCGGAGACCGGCACAAGGCTCCTGCCCAAACTCACGCCGTCTCACTCGTCTCGCCGACGGGCGGCGTTCCGTCGTGCACAGATGCTTCGTGCACGGATTGGCCTTTTCTGGCGTCGATTGCCTACTTCTGCTTTCAACTGTTTACAAATATTAACTCTATCAGGTAAAGACAAAATCAATGAGAAGTGTTGTAAAAATTAGTTTAAGAGATATGCATTTAGAATTATGACTAAGGCAACAGTAGAGTTTTTGAAAAGATGTAGAGAAGAGAGAACAATGTATGTGCACAAGCAATGAACTTTTTTGGGAAGGAATGTTTATAAAGAACAAAGAGTGAACTGAATAATGACAAAAAATTGCAGTGCCTAAGTGCTATGGACTGAATTTTTTATCCTTTCTCCCCATTCATGTGATGAAGACTTACCCCAATCTGACGGTTTTAAGGAACTCACTAAGGTTTGATGAGTTTGCGAGGATTGAGCCCTAGGAAGTGAGGACATATGGGAAGAAGAAAAAGTATCAAGACTGTGTTGTGTGAGCCCAGAGGAGAGGCCGTGTGAGGGCACAGGAAGAACGTTGCTGTCTGCAGTGAAAGGACAGAGGCCTCGGGAGAAAGCAGCTGCCGCAGCCTCTTCCATCATGGAAACACGCGTTTCACCATGATGCCTCCTCTTCATCGTCCACGTGTGGGTGACATGACGATTTACTTTTGGCTTCCTCCAAAACTTGCCAACTGTTTTTTCCTGTGCCAGTGAAGTGAGCTGGGCTACTTTTACTAGAAAAAAAATCTACAGAAAACTTTAAAGCCAAAAGAAAACAAATTATAGAATGGTGTGCATTTGCTATACCTTGTGTGATGCTCAGGTAAACATACACAGAACCTGTTAGAACATCATATGGGTGAAAATCCCAGTTTGGCATTTTTGCACATGTGCACAGACCTTACTCTTCATCCTACAAAGTGGGTAAATACAGATTCCTCCTGTATGCCTCAGGAACAAGACAAAAAGACAACGAGGACATTCAGTGTTTATTCATTGGAACCATGGGAAGGAAGGGAACAAGGTATTGCTTGGACAGCTGCTGATAGTGGGTATCACAGGCAGGATGGCAAAAAGCAAGCACTACCACATCTTTGCTGAAGAGAACAAACAAATAATTCATAAAAGAAGAATTTAGTTGGAGTCAAATTGATCTTAGCCAGAAGTGAACTCAGCAAGACCCTGGTCCTCTAATGTAATATAGGTAAATTATGGAGAGGAAAGAAGTTTGTGCCACTTATACACTGCTAGCACTGGGCGGAAATGTCTGGTACCATACTCTGCTGAAGTGGGATTGCTGTGGCAGAGCTTAGCACTTAGGTGTTACAGCTTAGTGTCACAGCCAAGGGCCACAGCTGAAAGGCATGGCTGAGTGTTGCAGCTCTTGAACACGGCTCTTAGGGACACCTGAACCTCGGAGCTCTGTGTAGTGGCACAGGAAGGCAGCTCTGAGGCACAGCTGAGCCTTATAGCTCAGTGTGGTGGCTCTGGGACATAGCTCTGGGTTACAGTCAAGCCTTACAGCTTAGTGAGTCCTCCCTGTGTTCCAGCTCTTGCAACTTGAAGACTCAGTAATCTGATGGTCACTTGAAGCCTTTTATTATTCCAGGAAGCCCTGGCAGGCTCAGAGGAATCAGTTCTTCACCAGAAATGAGAGCTTCCTTATATAGGGATCTACAGAGTATGCGAGCATGCCCACTGAAGCAGGGAGGCAGAGTTACAGAATATTCCTAAAGCAAGGGACAGAACTTTTCTGAAAGGCTACATATGGTTCAAACAGTCACAAACCATTTTGATACATTGGGCAGCAGCTGAGCAGCACAAACCATTACATATTGAAACAAAATATTCTGTGGGAAAAAAATGGAGGCAAGGCATGGTTCTACCTTATTGTATAGTATTTCTTTATCAGGTTGAGTAATAAATTCATTTACACCAGAGGAAAGGCCCCCAGAAAAGCACAACTGCTTTACATGCTATGTGGTAGTGGAAATTAGAATCTAGCACTTTTTCAAAACAACAGAGTAGCATGAAAGGAGATATGGGCTTTTATGAGAAATAAACCTTGATTTAATCCATTAGACAAAGAGTATGTGGATATTTTAGGGGCCCAGGAAGCCTAAGCCTGGTAGGACCAGGATTACATTACCAACATTCCGCATTCCGGCTGGAACATTAGGGATTCTAAGATTCCGTCAATTATGCTGGGATCCAGGGCTCAGAATGTCAGTGCCAGGTCCCAGGGTCGTGGGGGTCACAGCCCTCGAGGAGGGACCATCTGTCCAACTCAGTACTAGTGATCTCCACAGCACCAGGCTGAGGAGTCATGTCCTGGCTGAGGTCATGGAGGCGCCTCTTCCTGGCAGTTTTCCTCTCCCTGTTTCTCATCCAACTGATTTCCAACTTCTCAGATAATGGGTTTTCCCACATGTTCAGTGAAAGGAACAAGCAGAGAAGGAATGAAATCGAGGCGGGTAAGTGTTCTGGAGCCCAGATATGAGCACTGCACAGGCACCACCATAGTTCATCTTTTAGGGGTGCCCTCCTGGCCCACTGTATACATGCCATCTCAAAAGTTGCCACTTGATTTTGAAGGAAGACATCTTTAAAGGCTCTAGATTTTTTATTTGTTTGTTTGTTTGTTTCTTTCTTTCTTTCTTTTTTTTTTTTGAGAGAGGGTCTCACATTGTTGTTCAGGCTGGTCCTGAGGTCACTATGTAGCCAAGGCTGGTCTCGACTCATAGCAGTCCTCCTGCCTCTGCCTCCCAAGTGCTGGCGTTACAGGTGTGAGCCACAACACCCAGCATTGTGATATGTGGTACTGAGGATCAAACTCAGAACCTTGTGCTTGCCAGGCACACGCCAGAACCGTTGCGCTAAATCCCCAGCCCAAGGGTATAGATGTTTTTAGGAAAGTCAATTCCTTTAGTTTTCCTCCTCAGTTGAAAAATTTTGAAAAGCTAAAATCCTGATTGAATTCATGAACCTGAAAACAAGGTTTTCCTTATTTCCTAAATTGGAATTTTTTACATAAAATAGAGATTGAATTTGAATTACTTTGAAACTGTGCTATAAAGTCAAGAATGCCCTTTTTAGGGAGACAGAATAGTTACTTCTGTTGCCTTTCCAGAATATAAAACAATGTCAGTATGTGTGAACAAATCAGGCTTCCTTGCTAACACCCAGAGTGGCAGTTCTGAGCTTGATGCTGAAGTTAGAGTCTCCTCTGGGGAGAGGTGCTGTGCAGAGGCCGACGCTGACTTTTCCTTTGGTCTCATTTTCCGTGGACACTTTTGTTTTAGCCTCTTGGTCCCTCCCATCTATAGTTCAGGAGAAACTGTTCCAGGGGACTCTGGCTCCCTCTTGTTATAAACCGTACTTTAAATATAGGCCACACGTAAAAACACACCATTCCCTCCCTTCCCTAGCAAAATGAAGTCAGACAGAAATTTTCTTTAAAATGCTTCACTAAAATACTGGAGAATAACGAAAAGAAAGTAAGTAAACATATAAAACAAATGAAAAAAATATAGATAACCTTTTCTGGTCTCCGAAGATCCAAGTTTCTGGTTTCCCCTAGATCATTCCTAGGGCTGACCAGTTCTGGTGCATATGTCTGGAAAAACTGCTTGCCTTTGCCCGGGACGTATCGTTCAGCCTGTCCCCGGCTCCCTGACTCTCTGCTTCCGGGCGCAAGGCAGGGGCTCTCTTTTGGGCTTCCTTAAGCGTGTTCCCATCTAACAAAGACGTGGTTCCTTGGACAGACAGAAAGCATCGCAGGACTTCACTGAAAAATCTCACCTCCTTCCTTCCCTGTCTGTCTTCTAACAAGTAGTGGATCTTATTTGAAAATTGTCCCCCAACCCCTCAGGTTAGCTAAATATTTACTCAAAGGAGGCTGAATTTCATTGATTGAGCTTCAAATGTTCAAGTTTAAGGTTTTTCTGCCACTAGCAAAAATGGTGAACTGTGACATAAACCTGAATTCTGATATGGAGAGGACTACAAGGTATAGTTAATATTCATGGGGAATGTTTTAATAAGTTTAATTTTAAACTTGTTACAGTGAAAGACATATTGCCATTAATCCCACACAAAATATTCACCCTTGCTTCAAATACAATTTATGTCACTGTTCTGGGACCTTCTGAGACAGTTCTGCAAGTCCTTTTATATGTATTTCTACAAGGTGAGGTTGAAAATGCATCGCGTGCTGCTGCCTGGTGTTGTTCAGCAGAAAGACAGGCTCGTAGATGTCATGGCATGTGTCCTCACTCACCTTGTCCTTGGCACCGTCTGATTTTGTCTTTGTCTGAAAGTTGAAATGACTGTGAAATATGTGAACTATACGCTTTTTTTTTTGAGACAGGGTCTCACTTTCTAGTTCAGGCTGCCCCTGAGCTCGCTATGCAGCCCAGGCAAGCCTGGAACTCAGCAGTCCTCCAGTCTCTGCCGCCCGAGTGCTGGGATGACAGGCGAGAGCCACCACGCCCGGCAATACAAGCATTTTGAGTTGATTCATGACATCGAGGCAGCGATGACAGCACTACTAAAAACAAAAGAGGATTTTCCAGAGCTGCCTCCGAAAGTGGCAGGATGTTGGGATAATTGTGTGTTGGGGGTAATGAGTAGGATACACACCAATGTGTCTTCTGTAATAATATTTTTTTACCTTTAAATTTTCACCATATGTTGATTTTGCCTCATAGGTTAAATTCTATCTCTTCTTTGATGGCTTTCTTGATCCACTGAATTTGAGTAGTACTGAATTCAGCGGTGCTGAACTTGACCTACTGAATTTTATCTGTGCCTCTCTGACGTACCAACTTTGTAGAAAGGCAGGTGGAGGACACACTAATAAGTGAAGTAAATAGATCCCAGATATGTAAATACCATATCTTTTCTCTGCTACAAGAACCTGTAGATGTAAATGGGTTCTAGAATGTATGACAGATTTTGTAAAGTAGGAAATATTCAAAGTGAATGTGGTGTGGGAATGTAATGAGGGGAAAGAATAAAAATGATTTGGAAAGAAAAAAATAGCATGTATATAAGGGGGCGTTGTGGGTGGGTAGGGATATGGGTACAATGTGAATTGTGTCATATACCAGTACAAATTCCCCAGTGTTGAGTGTGACTGAGCTGTTTATACCATGTACCAATAAAGAATTCAATTTTTTAAAAAAAGGCAGATGGATGCAGAGATGTCAACAATCAAGTAAATAAATCATAATGGTGCAGTACTTTTACAACTCCTGTTATTTCCTGTTTTTTAGCTGTTCTTCAAAATTTCCCCTTCTAGTTTTATCAATTATTTATTAATATTAGTATTTAACTATTAATTTTCATTGCAATGCCAATAAAAATTTTATTGTATGCATAGTATAATATATTTTGACACCAGGAATCTTTAGATGTTTGAAATCATGACCCTTCATTTGGAAAGAGAAGGCCATGGGGGTTTCAGTATTGGTAGGAAACTAGGAGAATGGTTAGAGAAAAGTAGGAGGGGCTGGTGCTGCAGAAGTCATGGCAAATGCGGGCAGAAGGAAGAAGGTAAGCAGAAAGAAAGTAACAAACACCCGGCTTTTCTGGAGGAAGCATCTGGTACGTGAAAATACCATAGAAGCAGTTATACCTCTTTCTTCAGGAATTGAGCAAAAGAAAGAACCCACAGGTGCGTGCAGCAGAGAGAGGAGCTGTGGTTCCTGAGGAAGACAGTAGTGACTATCAAGGAGACCGCTAGTTAACTGCACAAACGCTCAATCCAAGGCTCTGCTACGGGACCAGCAGAGGCCACTCGCTGACCTGTGTTTAGGAAGCAACCTCCCCTCTGCAGTGGCCCTTTGCCAAAACCCAGAGTCCCAGTTTAATCAAGTGAAAAACATCAAAGAAGTACTAAATGAAGAGAGTCTATAAAACACTGGCCCAGTACTCCTCAAAACTGCCAGGATCATGAAAGACAAGGAAAGAGTGAAAAACTTCACAAACCAGTGGAGACACACTGGCGAAATGGAATGTAGAATTTTGGATGGGACCTTGAAACAAATAAATTAATCTAAAACTAGTGAAATATTTATAAAATCTGGAATTTAGTTAAAAGTAATGTGTTAATGTTGGCTTCTTAGTTCTGATAAATGTACCATAACAACATAAGATGGTAGCAGTGGGGGCAAGTGGTTGAGAGAAACACGAGTACTCTGGATGCAGTCTTTGTACATTTCTGTGATCTGAAATTATTCCAAAATAAAAATTTCGGTTAACCAAAAAGCTGTGGAGAGGAGGCCCGGTTTGGAGAATGAAAGCCCGTCGCGTGCTGTCTGCCCCGTCCCTGGCTGGCGGCCGCCGGACAGCACAGCGGCCTCTCTTCCTTCCCCTGCTGTCCTTCCCCCCAGCGCTCCCTGGGGGCTTCCCACGTCCTGTTGGTCGGCAGGAAATGACACGCACTAAGACTTGCTCTGAGAACGGAACTGTAAGCTTTTCCCTCACCCAGTCGGCTCTGCACCCAGACACCTCGACCTCTGACCTTTCCCCCAGAGCCTCTGTACCCCAAGTAACAGGCAGAGTGACCTGGTCACTATGGCACTCATTCCAGACGTTTTCAAGAAGACATTACAACAATTAAATGTGTCATCGAAATGCCTCTTCCCAAACTCAAAGTTTTCACCCTAGATCTTTCAATATAGTATACTGTTTTTGGTTTCCTGAAACAAGAACAAAACGTTCACTTGGGGAAAGTTTTTAAAACTTTGTGCCACAACAGGGCGAAAAATTATTTCCCTTCACAGTCAAAGGACTAATTAATTAACCAGGAATACCCTGCAAAACCGCCTGGATAACAAAGGTTATGAAGAGGGGTTTTTAATTATTTTTATTAGTATGTGTTTGCAGCACCTGATCACATGCACTGTGGGAAGTTGGGACGCACACAGGGCACACCTTCGTTCTTTCTGTATCCCCGTGTTCCCCTTTGTGCACTCTGCATCCCTCCTTGTTTGTAGAAGAGCGATCTAATGAGGTTTTTATGATGTTTTCGACACAGACACTACTGCTGACTTGTTTCTCAGTGTGTTGGTAGGGGGTTTGTTTAGAGCTTCACTAAACCATCTGGAATGAAACCGTTCCATGTCCTTCCAGGTATCAGGAGGAGATGAATTCAGACTTAAAGAGGGCTGAGGAGAAGAGCGTCTAGATGCAGGAAAAGACAGAGTAAAATCCTTGAGTATGGCTGAATACACTTGAAAAATAAATGAAGAGTGAAATGTGCTTCTTAAATCAAGTTGAACAACAAATAGGCCACGGGTTTACATTTTGTATTTAACTGTTTTTTATTTTTCTTTCAGCATGTGCTCAAAAGAAAAACTGTCAATTGTGTACAGAAGATAAGAAAGTAAGTTAATTTTCTTATGAGGAAATTATCTTGGAAAGTTATAAACTCACACAGACTTACTATCTGAAAAATATGCTTTGTTTTACCCAAATTTTATAACAAGAATGACTGATAGTAATTATTATGGTCTATTTCTCCATTTCAAATCATTTTTTGATGTTCTACAGTAAATCCTGGAAATAATTGAGTTGCAATTGTGTACTGCTGTTTAGAAAATCAAACTCCACAAGGAAAATAATTTTTGTCTTATAAAACAAAATCACACTGAAATTTGGGAAGAATGTGTTGTATGCACAGAGAAAAATGCATTTTGACCTCAGTGAAAATTTTCTTGACATTTCTAATCCCACAGACTAGAAAGAGTGACACCCTGTCTCACCACAATAGACCTGGCCCTCTTTTCTGATGAATAAAATGTCTGACATTAGACAGACACCCAAAGTAGAGAGGTGGATGCTGTCACTTTGTGTTGTCCAGAGCTTGGCAGCGACCACTATGAAATCATTCTGGTCTAACCGTGATTGGAGAACTAACACTGGAGACAAGACAAAGACCACTGGTGAGGAAAGGGCCCCCTCCGTACCTGGCGTTTGTTACAGTGACCCTCCGTTCTGGCCCTCTTCTTCTCCTGGCCGCTTATCTGCTTTAAGGAGGACCTGGATTTCTGGAACGTGCAATTCTCCACCCCAGTTTGTGCCATAAACTTTCCATGTTTTCCTGAGCAGTGATGCTCCGAGCGCAACTGTCCTACAGCACCCAGACCCCCTCAGCCTGTGCAGTAGGACCTCACTTCCACCCCACCGCAGCCCCTGCACATTCTGTGTAGGCTTGATTCTCTCATTTCCTGACACACTGTACTTACTTCTAGGCCTCAGCAAGATGGGACTCTCCTCCATCCTTTAACCCCTTCATTTTTCTTAGACTTTTGGTCCTCCCGGCATGGACTCCTTTTTTGTGAATTCTCATGGCTGTTCACTTGAATGGAATATACTTCCACTTTTTGATCGTTAAGTGTTTGAATGTTAAATGAAAAGCATTGAGAATCCTGCACTTTAAATATATTCATGGAATCAGATCTATTTGGGAGGCTGAGGCAGGAAGACAGTTTGAGATTAGGAGTTCAAGTTCAGCCTGGACACCAGAGGAAAGTCCTATCAGAGGGAGAAAACAAAAGGAGAAAACAGAAAAATGAAACTTTATATCTCCAAGAACCATGTTGGGAAACCTTGCTTCATGTATGCGCTCCCTCCCAAAATGGATTACTTTGAAGTAAATAATAGTAATGCCATACCATTTTATTTGTAATATTTATATGTTTGATATATAAATATATATTTGTGATATATATACGTATATATTTTAGATAAAGACAACTTAAAAATATTACCAGACCATGATCATAACTAAAAGCAATGCATTTTTAATATCATTAACCAGCCAGGAAATAATCAATTTATTTTTTTCCCATTTTTGCTTGTTCAAATCATATTCATAGGCTGCCTTTGCCTGATACATTGCTTAAGTCTGTTTTGATCTACAGATTCCTTTACCCCCCCTTTTTACTACAACTTGTTTCAGAAACTGCATTCTTTGCCCATTATGTTTCCTGTAGCCTGGATCTCAAAGATGACACCAACCTCTCTAAGGCTTTATCTTGTTCCTCTTCTCACTGTTCTGTCTGTGGAGGCTGATAACAGATACAGAGTACTGATCACCAGATCTTCTTTGGCAGATCTGTATTCTACTGAATGCTTCCATTAAGATGTGTGGTCTAGCATTTTGTGATCTGAGCTATCAGTGATGGTCCTGGCCTGGATCCATTATATCCTTGGGAGTTTCAAAAACCACCATTAGTTAATAACATCAACCTCCCCTTCCACCAGGGATTGAGCTTGCCAGGCAGGTGTGGTGCTGCTGAGCTACATCCCTGGCCCATGTCATTTAGTTTTTAAAAATTGATTTTATTGGTACATTTTATGTACATTATGCTCACATTCAACATTGAGAGTTTATACCAGTACAAGACCCATCTTGATTCTCATTTTTTCTCATTCTCCTGGCTTTCCTACAACCTCCTACCCCTATATACATAATCTTTGTTTCCTTTTTATTAGCCATTAAATTTTTTCTTTCCCTTCTTTACTTACCCCTTCCCACCTTTTCTATTTTTCTTTGAACAGTTCAAACATACAAAAACATTGAGAAACTTATTTCACAATACCTATTATGTATTTTGGAATTCATTTACCTCGTCAGTTTCTCACATCAGAGAAATGATATGGTATTTACATACCTATGTTCTATTTATTTCATGTACAAGTATGTTCTCAGGGCACATCCATTTGAGTATAAATGACTTAAATTTATCATTCTTCATGAATGAGTAATACCCCATTTTAGTTTAAAAACACATCTTCGGGGCCGGAGGGTTAGCTCAGTGGTTCCGATGCCTGCCT
>PVIC010043287.1:0-15435 GCA_004025085.1 Thryonomys swinderianus | reverse complement strand
TTTTTTTTTTTTTTTTTTGAGACAGGGTCTCACTTTGTAGGATGGTACTCTGTTTTACAAATGAAGAAACTGAGGCCCAAGGTCAGATGCCCATTTTGAAGGCCCAACTGCTTGGTCTAGTGCATGAGGGACCCTCCCTCTATTGGCCCTGGGCAGGGGCGCAGCTCTGGGCAGCCCTGCCTCCTAACAGGGGAAGTAGGAGCTCCTGTCTGAGACAGGAAAGGACCCCAATGTGGTAGCTAAGGGTCAGGAGGGATTGCTTTAGCCCCCCCTTGGGCAGATGTCACCTCAGCTGCCAAGCCTGTGTGTTCATCTGTGTGATGAAGGTTGTGGAACCGGCTCCCCAGTGTCCTCTTTACAGGCCATGATTCAAGGCTAGAAGTGAGACCCTGGCTCTTCAGGAGTCGGACATGTTTTTCATCCGAGGCCGAGGCTGATGCGAGGCCCACTGGGGAGCCGAGAATGGCCTCACCCTGTCTCCTCCTACTCAGCCTGACCTGGGTGTGGACCAAGACCGCTCCTCTTTTACACAGCAAATGGAAGCACAGAGGCCCAGCAGCCAGCCTGGGGAGTCCTTCTCTGCTGGGTCTTTCCCCTCCCTGCACCCAAGCCCTGGCGTTAGATCTCGTGTGGGGTCCTTTTGATTTGACTGTGGGCCCTGGGGTGGGAAGCTTCATGAATACCCCAAAGTCGCTGGGCGTGGTGACACATGCCTATAGTCCCAGCATTTGGGAGGCTGAGGCAGGAGTGGCATGAAGATTGCCAGCTGGGCTACATAGTGAGACTGTGCCTCACAAACAAAAAAAGCCAAAACCAAAAAAAAAAAAGCAAAAAAGCAAAGTCACCCCAAAGGCGAGCCCTATGAGATATCTGTGATCCACCCCACCCATCTGTCTTGCAGGTCAGTGACATCAAATTCCAGGCACCCAGCGGGGAGGAGAAAGAGTCTTGGATCAAAGCCCTCAATGAAGGGATCAACCGAGGGAAGAACAAGGCCTTCGATGAGGTGTGTCGCAGCCGTGTGTGTGTGTGTGTGTGTCTTGGGTGGGGATCCTGCCCCACAGTCCCCCCTAGATTTCATCACTGCTAGAAGTGCTGGGACATCTGGAGTATCTTTAATTCTCCTAACAGTCTCAGAGAGGGTGGTGGTGTCTCTGTTTTAGAGCTAAAACTGAGGCATGAAGGGAATAAAAGGCTTGTTTTAACTGTAAAAACAGTGACACCAGGGTCAGTTTGGCAGATCCTAGCACTCTGGGAGGCTGAGGCAGGAAGATCTAAGGCTGGTGTCCAGCCTGAGCAACTTAGCAAGACCCTGTTTTTCATTTTTTTTCTTGGTATCAGTGATGAACTGAGGACCTTGTTCTTGCCAGCCAGGCACAACGCCACTAAGCTACATCTGCAGCTAACACCCTGTCTTAATAAAAAATAACAAAGGTGTGGAGATGTAGCTCGGTGTGAAGGCCCTGATTCAGTCCCCAGGACCACAAAAGCCACAAACATCTTGTCAGTGGTGCCGGTGGAGGTGAACTGGTTTTAGCCTCGGGGTAACAGCTGGTGGTGCTCCGAGGCCAGAGATCACAGGGTGAGGGGAGAGGCCGGAGCACCCTTCCCAGTCTGCCCACGAAACCCAGGCTGCCTGGCTGTGGCCCTCCAGAGCTGCTAACATCAGCCGCACGCTGCAGTGGTGCCATGGGGAGCAGTGGCCATGACCACGCAGGTTGGGGGATGCTGTGGTGTTGGGGGTTGAACTCAGGGCCTCACTCGCCCCGTTTTCATCTGTGGCCCTCACACTCATTGGCCTTCGCTGGGGGCAGGCACCCTGTTGCCGAGCCACTTCCCAGCCTGTTTGTCTTCGGCTTCGTGGATCCTTAGCTGTTTGGCTTAAAATGGACTTGGGGCCACTGGGAATGATACTTGATTTGCAGAAGATGAGACTTGAGGGTGCAAAGCTTCGTAAGGAAAGCTTGTGGCTCCTGTGTCCTCTCCTGTCCCCATGTCCTCTTTGCCCTGCACTGCCCAGGGCGGGCTCCTGTTTTGGCAGAGATTGATGGTGGCCATGTCATGGGAACCTGGACAGCCCTTGGAGTCACAGCCTGGGCCTCAGCCCGGTGGAGGCAAAGCAGAGGAGCAGAGGCAGCCGGAGCCCCGCAGGCCGGGCGCCCACATTTCCCGGGAGGGACATGCCACCACGGGCTCCCACCTGCTGCCATCCCTCTCCTAACTCCTGGGGAGGAGCTGCTGTTCTCCAGGTCCCAGGTCTGGGCGCTGTGCCCGGCTCTTTCCTGGGTGTACTCAGGGCCCAGGGCAGTGCATGAGCCCAGGGCAGGCGGAGACAGACAGAGGCAAGAGGGGGCCCTCTGCCGTGAGGATGCAGGGCCCTCGGGTACCTCAGCTGCTGCCGGCTGCTCCCCTCTGCACCCCAAATGTTGTTCAGCCTCCAGAATCCACCCTCTTCCCGCCATTCCACCCGAGGCCCAGCAGGTGGGCTGACGTCCCCTGTCCTCCTCAGGTGAAAGTGGACAAGACCTGTGCCCTGGAGCATGTGACTCGGGACCGTGTGCGCGGGGGCCAGCGGCGGCGGCCGCCCACCAGGATCCACCTGAAGGAGGTAAGGCGTCGCTCTCAGCATGGACGGGCCAGGCAGCAAGCTGGGGCCTCCACCCCTCAGTGGCACCCAGGCTCGAGCCACCCCCTTCGTCCTGGTGCCCAGAGCTGGAGCTCACTGATTGACACAGCAAGGGTGGCAGCAGCACCTGTGTTGTGTGTGTCTAGGGTGTCGATGTCCCCTGGCCATGGCCTTGTTCTTTTGGGGTCCACACTCTGGGCAGAGTTGACCACAGAGAAAACGAGGTCCGTGAGGCGAGTCTGCCCCTTGGACGTTGCTTCCACCTGAAACAGACCTGTCCATAGATAGGACCGCGTGAGCTGACATGCTGGTTGGGGTTGGCTGGAAAGGCGGGGATGGGGGAGGAAGCTTCAGTGCAGCGCTGAGGGTGTAATGGGAAGGCTCCTTCCTCAGGTCAGTCTGAGGCCTGGACTGTGTGGGTCGAAGCAAGGAATGGAAAGGCAGGCATCCAGGAAGGTGTGGGAGGCCAGCCCCCCAAGCCCAGGAGTGGGGAGGGAGGGCTGACGGGAGACATGAGGTACAAAGCCACTCAGTTTGTGCCTCAGCATGGGGGGGGGTGGAGCCCGGGCCCAGGCAGGTGCAGGGAATTTGGGAGAGAGTGTGGTAAGGGAGGGCGAAGGAGGAGCCTCTTCAGAGCAGTGGAGCTGACAGGCGGGAGGGGGTGGATCTTGGAGGTTGAATAAGCGCTCAGCCAATGCAACATTTTATCCCGGGAAGAGCCTCAGGAGCCCAGGAGAAGCCATGAGGGTGACTCTCCTGATCTCTGGTGGTGCAGGGCACGTATTGGCCAGATCTCCTGGTGCATGTGAGAGGATGAGGGTTCAGCCAGACCCCTCCATCTGAGGGCCTTGGGACAGGCTTCCTTCCTGCCCAGCCCTGCCCCATGGCCTCCCAGGCTCACTGGGAAGGTCCCTGCCGGGCCCTGGAGTCGGTGCTACTGTTCCCCTTGGGTGCTCTGCTGTGCCCCGGGCCATGCTAAGGACACGAGGGGCAGGGAGCGAGCTGCTGACCGGCCTGCAGATTAAGGGCGCGCTGGATGTGACTTGAGAGACCTGCCTCAGACCCAGTGGCAGCAGCCAAGGTGACGCCTGGATCCTGTCCTCCCGCAGGTCGCCAGTGCAGCTTCTGATGGGCTCTTAAGACTGGACCTGGATGTGCCAGACAGCGGCCCACCAGAGTTTGTTCCCAGCAGCGACGTCAGCGCGGCCCAGCCCCGGGAGGCACTCATGCCTCCTATCAAGCCTTCCCTGGTACCTGAGACCACCAGCCTTGGTGACAGCGTGGAGAGCCCTGCGGGGGAGAGGGCCCCAACTCCCATCCCGGCAAGTGCTGAAGCCCAGCCGGAGAGCCGTGTGGACTCTAAGAACCCAGCAGAGGAGGACAGTGGGTCCAAGGAGCCCCCCAACAGTACGTTGCCTGACAAACTGAAGGTGAGCTGGGAGAACCCCAGCCCTGAAGAGTCCACTGCTCCTGAGGAGACCCCTGAGCCCCAGGACCCCCCTGCTCCTCAGAGTACGGAACTGTCCCTTGGGCCTTGTTCGAAGACTTCAGAGGCACCCCGCCGGGAGAGTCGCAGGCCCCCCACTCCTCCACCCAAGATCTTATCGGAGAAAATGAAGGCCTGCTTGGGTCGGGGAGAGGCTTCTGGGCCCATCCAGAGCCTGGGGACCGCTGAGCCCTCAGCCCCCGGCCCTGCGCAGGTCTCTGTGAATGGTGTGGATGATGGGCCCGAGTCCCCCAAGCCCTGCACAGATGCCAGTACCCCAGGAACGACCCCAGAGGGGGCAGCAGTGTGCCCAGCTCGGCCCCGCCAGGACCTGTCCTCTCAGTTCCACCCCCGCTGCTCCTCCCTGGGGGACCTGCTTGGAGATGGCTCACAGCGTACTCAGCTGCCCAAGGATCGGCTGTACCGAGCCCAGCTGGAGGTGCAGATGGCCTCAGAGCAGACAGAGAGACTGCTGAGCGAGGTGCTGGGCAGCCAGCTGCCTCCAGCGGACACCGAGACCCTGCTGAGCCAAGCTGTGCAGCAGCTGAGGCAGGCCACCCAGGTCCTGCAGGAAATGAGGAATTCGGGAGAGTCTGAGCAGGAGGCCCCCAGCCTCAGGGAGAAGCGGAAGGAGCTGGTGACGCTGTACCGGAAAAGTGTCCCCTAGGCTGTCCAGGCCCAGGCCTGCCAAGCAGCGAGCAAAATGGTCTGCATTCCAGGCTCTGGAAGGGCACCGTGCATGTCAGGGTTTGGCCAGGACTGGAACAGACCCCCATATTCCTGCCGGCCTTCCCAGCTTGGTGCCAGGGACTCCTTTGTCACTGTGTGGCTCTCTGGCCTGGCCTTGCCCTGGGCTCCGGGCTGTGGCTGGGAGCACATGCTCAGCCTGTGTGCCTTGTTCTCCACCACCCCAGGGCTTGGGCACTATGCTAGGGGCTGTGGGGGTGTCACTGTCCACTCCCCATCCCTAGTAGTTTACATTCTTGACTTGCAAATAGAGCACAGCTGAGCCGCTGAAGCCCGGTTTCCAGACACCCTGGGCTGACCATCTCTTCCTGCAGCTATAGGCCTTGGGGCCAGTTCCGGGGGTGGCTGGGTCTTGAGCTCAGGTGGGAAGCCTCTGGCAGAGGGAAGCCTCTGGCAGAGGGAAGCCATTGGCTGCTGCGGGGCCCTCCTTGTGCCTGCTTCCTTTCCTGGGGGCCCTGTTTGTTTGGAGTTTGATTGGAGGGTCAGGTCTGGGGGCTTTGGGGAGAAGAGGAACTGTTAGGTCTCCTGGTCTAGTCTGCCCCTGGACCAGCCTGTGTCCAGCCCTGCATACTCCAGAGGAGGTGACACCAGAGTGGCTGATGTCAATATGGAGACAGCTGTGTGAAACCATCATCCATTCAGGCTTCATGATTCCTTCCCTCCTGGGCTTCCCTGGTGAGATCCAGTGGGATCTCTTGGTTCTTCCTTGGTTCTTCCTTCCATAGCTCTAGCATTCTGCTCATTTGCTCACATGCTGGCCCAAGGCCACCCAGACCCAGTCCCCTGGTGGATTGCCTATCCTTACTTCCTGTTCCTTGTGTCTGCTCCCTTCCCAGCATCCTCTCTGCCCGTCCCTGGCTCTGGGAGCACATGGGGGGCCTAGAGTGGAGCCCAGCTGGGGGAGTGGGGGATGGAGGTCTCTGCATGTGCACTTTTGTTTACTAGAGGAAGAGGGGGCCATTGCAGCGTTCCCTGGCCTTTGTGCCACCAGTCATGCCCACAGAACCCTACCAGCACAGGCCAACGCCTCCCCTGCTGTACTGTCATCTTGTTCCCAGAAGTTGTGGGCAGGGGAGAAGGGCAAGACGTGAACCACACTGCCGTGGCTCACAAGGTCCCAGTGGCCTTCCCAGGCAGAAGTTTCCTATCCCCATCTCCTGTGTGTGAGCAGGAGTGACGTCAGGTGCCCACGGTCACGCAGCCCCTGCCGTCTTAGGAAGAACCTTGCTCCACCAGCAGCCGAGTTGCCTGCATTCAAGAATTGGAGCCTTGGTGACCCCTGTCAGATGGTGGCTGGGTGGAGCTGCCTTCCACCTCCTTGGGGAGGAGGCGTTCAGTGTCTTTTGCTTATGGAAAGTCTTTCTTGAAGTTTGGCAATAAATCCCTTTTTATGGAACTCTTCTGCCCCACGCCTTTTTATTGCTGTGGGAGTAGAGAGTAGGTGGCTGTCGGTCAGTGGTGTTTGTCCCCATTATACAGGCCGGAGCGGCGCCTTCTATCCTCTGTCAGACCTGGTCAAATTCACATGCCCCCCTTTTCCAGGAGCTGGGGCTGAGTGTCATACGGAATAATGGTTTCCCTTTTCTTTTCTTTTTTTTTTTTTTTTTTTGAGACAGGGTCTCACTTTGTAGTTCAGGCTGGCCCTAAGCTCACTATGTAGCCCAGGCAAGCCTCAAACTCAGAAATCCTTCTGCCTCTGCCTCCCGAGCGCTGGGATTACAGGTGTGAGCCACCACGATTGCTGGTGAGCGTGAGTTACCATACCCAGTATTGTATGTGGTTACCAGGGATCAAACCACACCAGGGATCGAACCAGGGACCTTGCGTTTGCTAGGCAAGGGCCAGAACCACTGAGCTAAATCTCTGGCCCCTCCACCTATTATCAGGTATTACATATAACTGCTCTCTTCCCATCCCTCATTTTTTTGTGTGTTCCTGGGAATTGAACCCAGGAGCTTTCATAATGAGCGACACCCCAATCTTTATTTTTTTGTTGTTGTTTTGTTTTGTTTTGTTTTGTTTTTGAGACCGGGTCTCGCTTTGTAGTTCAGGCTGGCTCTGAGCTCACTATGTAGCCTAGGCAAGCCTCGAACTCAGCAATCCTCCTGTCTCTGCCTCCCGAGTGCTGGGATTACAGGCGTAAGCCACCACGCCCGGCCCCAATCTTTATTTTTGAGACAGGATCTCACTAAATTGTCCAGGCTGGGCTTAAATTTATGATCCTCCTCCCTCAGCCTCCCATACTGGAATTACAAATGTGCACAACCATGCCTTGCGATTGTTGTTACTCTTTAGTCTCCTTTAACCTGAGATGTTTTTGAAGAAAGAATCCAAGACTTACCCATGCCCACGCCTTTAAGAGACTGTTCCACTTTGGGAGTTTGTGTGACATTTCCCATGATTAGGTTGGGGTTGGACACTCAGCGGGGAAACTGCCTGGTAATATCGGGCCATTCTCAGTGTCCTGTCTGGAGTCCCAACAGCCATCTACATAACAAATTTTTTTGTATGTTTAAATTCTTTTGACAATAATAAGCAATCTGGGGGGAAGGTGGTGTCTCGAGACCAGGTGCAAACCTGTTGCAACTTGAGGTGATTTCCCAGTTAGCATCTGCAGAGGTGCAGGCTGAACAGGTGTTTCCTATAAAAACTAAAGTCCAAACGGAGATCCTGCTCCAGCCGGTGGTGAGTCTGGGCCTTGTTTCTTGCCTGGGGGTCGTGACACAACTCAGCACCCCAAGAAAGCCCTGGGAAGTTCTGGACAGGTAGATAGCTCCAAGCAAGGCTGCCAAATCTCAAACCCTCCCAGCCCACAAGAAGGGAATACGGTGTCCCCAACTCTGCCGTGTGGGAAGACACTGCTATGGCTGCCAAAATCCAATTCTCCTCCGAGGCTGCTGGCCAGAGCTGCCGTTGGCCAACATAACAGGAAGCGCCTGACCCGGGACCTATCAGCTGTGGTTGTGACCTTGCGTCCTGTGTGAATTGTCCTGCAACAGGCCCGGTGTGTGACGGGGATACTGAGTGAGTGTTCTGCAGAGGCTGGGGGATCTCAGATGAATCACTTCCTCTTGACCGGCTCCTTTAAACTGGGAATGCCAACCCTGACCCAGGAACTGGATCCCCTCTTGAGGGCCACCTTGCAGAGAGCAGTGGCTGGGGTGGTGTGGGTGACCTGTCACAGAGCTGTGGAAGGATGTGGTGAGGACTCTCTCTCTGAGCTTGGGGCCTGGAGCCCTGGGCAGAGCAGTGGAGTGTTCCTTCTGAACCCGGGCTGAATCCGATGGCCTCCAGTCCTGTGGGCAGTTACTGTGCTGGGTTTTCCCCACCACCGTTGTGCCTTCAGAACAGGTCCAGAACAAGGGCAGGGAGGGCCCTGGCGGGAAAGCGGGGTCCTGATTGTCTCTCTGCCTCTGCCTGTTCCTGGGTTCTGGAGTCATCCTGTCTGGAGCCGCAGAGTTTCTGGTTTGCTGCCTTCCCCCACTCCAGATGGTAGCATCGGGAAGAAAAACCCCTTGAACTTGCCCATGTGGAGATTCCTGAGACAGGAAGCTTCACAAGGGAACACACGGCAGGCAGGTGATAGTCGAAATTTTTCCCTGTTGTCAGTTCTTATTAAAAAATAAAATTCACCATAAGAAACAGCAGGGTGTAAGTGGGAAACCCATGACTTTAGAATTGGAGGGGGACACACATAGGCTCAAACCCTGGGCCCTGGTGGTTCTACCCCATCCCTTCAAGAGCCAGCAGGCAAACAGCCCAGGGTGACTTCTGGCCAAGCCTCCTCCTGTTTTGCCATCTGTTCAGTGGGCAGATCTTTGCTTGACTTTCAGGTTGCCCATGGTAGGCCTGGGTAGAAAGTGCTGAATGAGCTCAGCAGCCAGGCTCACAGAGGGCCTCTCTGAGGGCTTATTGGTCCCAGTTGTCACAGTGGCCTCATGAGGACAATGGAGGAAACATGCTTAGGCAACTTTTCTAGAAGACCAGAGGGAGAGTGGGACCTGGGAATTGACCCCTGGGGCCACATCTGAGTGCCTCCTGCCCGACTGTGACTTCAGGGGCTGGGCCCTGGGCTCCTCTCCTTCCTGCAGCTGGAGGACACCCGGGGGCGGTGCCTGACTCCCCAGCCAGCTGTGGCCTTGCCTTATAAGGACAAGGACTGAGCGGTGATGAAACCGCGGCCTCCCAGCAGGGGCAGGGGGAGGGGGAAGGACTGGGGCTCCAGGGCTGCAGCCCCGAGCTGGGCTTCACAGGAACTCGCCCCCGGCTCCCTCTCCCTTCCTGCGTCAGCAGCTGAGCGGGGCTTATGGGGCTTTCCAGAGGGTTCGTGACAGGAGTGGGGAACAGGGTCCAGGCTGGGCCTGAGAGGTCATAGCCGGGGAGGTGGCCCATGCTGAGGCCGAGGCTAAGCGAGGGGACAGACACCGTTTCTTTCTTTTTAAAAATGTTGATGGCATTGAGCCCAGGGTCTTTTGCACAGAGCTACACCCCCTGCTCCATTTTTCTTAATCTTCTGTTTTGAGAGGGTCTAAGTCACTAAACTACCCAAGCTGGGCACCAAGGGAATTCTTCTGCATCAAGGTCCCAGAGAGCTAGGATTACAGGAAGGCACCACCACACCTGGCTTAGAACCCTTCCTGAGACAGCAAGTAACGCAGGTTTGGACATCTGACTGCAGCCTGGTCAGGGTCCTCAGAGGCCCTGGAGAGGAGGCGCTGGGAGACCTTGAGACAAATGTCCCCTTTGTCCCTTTGAACCTCCAGCGTGAAGTCATAAAGGGCACAGGGACAGGTGCTGGGCAGCTTGCAGACCCACCCTGTCCCCTGTCTTCCTCCCCTCGCTTATGTTCCTAGGGTCCTTGTGTCCTCTAAAAATTCATCAGCCCACTGTCTCCCTGAAAAATTCATCATGAATGGCAGGGAGGAGGAGGAGAAGCACCCTGAGACCATCTAGATCACGTACTGTTTTCTTTTTTTTTTTTTGGATCCTGGGTCTCGCTTTGTTGTCTAGGCTGGCCTTGAAATCACTATGTAGTCCAGGCTGGCTTTACAACTCTGGGCAATCCTCCTGCCTCAGCCTCCTGAGTGCTGGGATTACAGGCACTAGCCACCACCCCAGGTTGACCTGCTTGTTTCAGAGGAGAGGAAGTGACAGCTCAATGGGAGGAGTTTTATTAAAAATTGTGTGTGTGTGTGTGTGTGTGTGTGTGTGTGTGTGTGTGTTTGGCTTCTCAGTTTCCTATTAAAAGTTCCTTTTTAAGAGCTCCCAGCTGGGCTGGGTGTGTGGCTCAGTGGTAGAACACTTGCCTGAATGCAGGAGCCCCTGGGCTTGACCCCCCACCACTGCAAAAACAAACAAAACAAAACCCACAACAGCAATTACCCTGACTGCTTTGCTGAATACAAGGACAGAGGACTTTTCTCCCTTCCAGGTCCAATTAGCTCTGGCCGTGAGCCTTCCCAGGAGACCAGGGCTGGGGCTGTGGAGAGACCAGATCCCAAGGCGGACAGATGCAGGGCTGAGGCTGGCCTGAGGCACTGCCATGCACAAGCTGTTTCACAGGACTCGGCGGTCTCTCTGTCGTCTCTAAGCTGCACTTCCGGCTCTTAGGGAAGATAGGTGTGTCTGGCAGAGGGATGTTGAGGATAAATGAGTATTTATTTTATTTTGTTATATTTTCTGGTGCCACGCTCTGGTATTCCGTGTCATTCCCAGCCCTCCCATGAGATCATTTAGATACTGCCTGTGGCTCAGGCCTGCCTTGTGGTGGGGCCTCATAATCGGGAACTGAGGCTCACCTGGTGCCACTGTCATATTAAGCACTGTGGACTCTGGGTATAGTGAAATAGGAGCCCCCTTATGTTGCTTTCTGGGGCAGACAGACACCCCGACTCTGGGAGACAGATGGGCAGGTGTACAGCGGCATAGGGCAGCAACCATAAGCTGCTCTCACTGGGCTGATCGATCAGGTGTGGCTTCATGGTGACTTTTGCTTGGGCTTCAACAGTACAGTAAGAGCTTAGCAAACGGGAACAGAGGAGCACAGCATGTTACAGCAACATGGCATCCTGTAGGGAGAGGTGCTAAGGGCCAAGTGGGGCCTGGAAATGAAATGTGG
Organism: Thryonomys swinderianus; assembly: GCA_004025085.1. Classification (NCBI taxonomy): domain Eukaryota; kingdom Metazoa; phylum Chordata; class Mammalia; order Rodentia; family Thryonomyidae; genus Thryonomys; species Thryonomys swinderianus. The sequence continues at coordinate 4,458 of PVIC010043287.1, read as the reverse complement.
GTTATGAAGCTCACCCAGGAAGCTTGCCACTAGCCTGGGAGAGGCACGGAGAGGGTCAGGTGGACCGGTGAGGGACGGCAGGGCTCTGAGCTAGGGCAGGGGCCTTGGGGGTGCAGGGCAGAGGTGGATTCTATTGAGGAACAGAATGGGGAACGTTGAGGCTCTGGGCATGTGGGAGGGAGGGAAGCATGAGATGACTCACAGCGTGTGTGTGTGTGTGTGTGTGTGTGTGTGTGTGTGTTTTAATTTTGCTTTCTTCAGACAGAGTCTTGCTAGGAGTTCAGGCTGGCTGTGGACTCACTGCACTCCTCCTGCCTCAGTCTCCCAAGGGTTAGGGCTACAGGTGTGTGCCACCGCCGCTGGCCCTGCATGTGTCTTCTCAGCAGCAGGAGGAAGAGGAGCACAGGGCACTAACTAGCCTTTCCCTTGAGGATGCTTCCTAGGGCTGCGTTGCTGCTAGCAAATCCTGAGCTGGTCTTAGGCGCTGGGCCATGTCCTGCTGTCCACAGGTCTTTTTCCTCATTCTCAGTACTCACTGAAGAGCACAGGTCTTGCCCCAAAGACAGGCAGAGTAAGTCTAGGACGCGGTTCTCAGCTGGGGGTGCTGTTGCCCTTCAGACCTTCGCCAGTGTCTAGAGCTGTTTCAGTTGGTCACAACTAGGGGGCCAGCGCTGCTATGACACATCCTGTAAGACACATGGGGCCCCACAGTGTGTGACCCAAAATATCGGAAGCGCCAGGGTTGAGAAATCCGGACTTGAACAATTTATCCTCCTGCGGCCATAACTAGGACAGGCTGTGGAGAGGTGAGTTGTAACTGTGGGTATGCAAAACGCCTGTGTCCAGGGCCGGGGATTTACCTCAGTGGTTCTGGGACCTGCCTTAGAAGTGCAAGGTCCGAGTTTGATCCCTGGTACCAAAAAAACCCAAAAACACCTGTGTCCTCTGATCACAGTGTCAGGAAAGTTCAACAGAACCCAGAGATAGGGTCAGGCATTTTTATTTAGTTCTGTTTTGTTTGGAACCCAGGGCCTTGGGCATGCTAGGCAGTGCTCTGTCTCTGTTACTGAGCTACTGAACTACACCCTCAACCCTTTCTATTTTTTAAATTTTAAGACAGGTTCTTGCTAAGTTACTCAGACTGCCTTTGAATTTGTGACCTTCCTATCTCAGCCTCCTGAGTAGCTGGGATCACAGGCGCATACACGCGCGTGCGCGCGCACACACACACACACACACACACACGGGGTTTCTTTTTCCTTCTCTTTCATTTGTTTGCATTTATTTTGTGTCTCTTTGTTTCTCTGTTTTCTTTCTTGTCTTGTGTCATTCCAGGCTGGAACCACAAAGGAAAGGCTTAAGAAACGGGTATTTCTGGGCTGGAGATTTAGCTCAGTGGTTCCAGCACCTGCCTCACAAACTCAAGGTCCTGAGTTTGATCCCCGGTGACCACACACAATGCTGGGCGTGGTGACTCACCCAGGCCAGCAATCAATACGACATACCACAGTGCTGGGCGTGGTGGCTCACGCCTGTAATCCCAGCACTCGGGAGGTAGAGACAGGAGGATTGCTGAGTTTGAGGCTTGCCTGGGCTACATAGTGAGCTCAGGGCCAGCCTGAACTACAAAGCGAGACTCTGTCTCAAAAAAAAAAAAAAAAGAAATGGGTATTTCTTACCCACAGCTACTTTCATGGCACCCAGGGAGGGGAAAGTCCTATCGTGTGTGCACTGCGACCAGATCCGGACCCTTCTCCTGTCTCCTGCAAGCCGGGCTGTGAGGCCAAGGTGAGGTCTGTGCTCACCTTGTCCGGTATGTGGAGATAGAGCCTGGAAGGCCTGAGTGGCCTTTCCGCTCCCTCCCTCCGGACAGACTTGATCCAGCTGGGCCAGCACCCTCCCCATTTCCTTCCTGTTCCGCTCTGGCCTTGGGTCTGAAGGGAAGTTGCTTGTGCTAGGCTGTGCTGAGGCCAAGGCTGGTGGCTCCCGAGTCATGGGGTATATACAGGTTGCTGCTTTGAGGGTGGGGCTGGCTGTGTTTCAGGGAACCCGGAACCCCTCTGAACTGACTGGCATCCCTGCTGGGAGAGCAGGAGTCCCTCTGGGCTGAACAGCACCCTGTGTGAGTCTCGGGGTCTGAGGGCCGACATGGAGGTCTGCATCTTTTTGGGAGCTCAGGAATGGCTCACCTCCTGCCTTCCAACTTCTTTTTTTCTTTGAGACTGGATCTTGCTATGTAGTTTAGACTGAACTCACTGTGTAGCCCAGGCTAGCTGCAAACTAGTGGTGATCCTCCTGCCTCAGTCTCCCCAGTGCTGGGATTACAGGCATGTGCTACCACACAAAGCTATGCAAAACTTTACTGGAGTGGTCTAGAATCAGGGGCTAGGCGGGCTCAGACGAAGTGGAACTCAGGCCAGAGGGAGGGAGCGAGTGTGGACTGAGGGAATAGGGCTGCAGGTACTAATAACTGGCTAGGTACAAAGCCCTGTAATCCTCATGGGCCTGGGGCTCTGTTCCAAAAGACATTCTTTCTTCTGATGGACCACATGATGGTCATGATACCCTCATCCTGGGGGCTGTGGAGCCCTCACGTGTCTGCAGGCCCCAGGGAGAGAGTGCGTTCTCAGCAGAAGTGGCCTCTGCTCCCTGCGAAGGAACTCAGGCGACTGGAACCCACACCTCAGAGGTGTTGCTGGCAGCAAAGCAAGCAGGAAGCTCATGATGTGTCAAACGGGGCAACGTAGCCTCCAAAATTAGCGATTTGAGCTTGTTAATGTTGCTCATGGGAACGGTTTCTCATCTCATGCATTCTGCTTCTGTGGTTTCGCCGGGGGCCCCCAAGATGTTGAGACAAGCCAGGCCACAGTGCGCAGAGTCCGTCTTGTCGTCCCAGAGGAGCTGCTAACTGTCTCTGGAAGAACCGTAGGATGTCGTATTTTATAGGTGCAGGCCTACACTTCGCCCTGCCCACTTCGGTAGGGCCAGTGCTCCTGTGGGGAGAACCCAGGCACCCAAGGCCCGAGTCCTCTGTCCAGCTCAATGCTGGTGCTTGGGGTCAGGCAGATGTCCTGTGTGAAGGCCTCCTGCTGGGGTGGAGCTTCTTGAACTACACTGTGCAGGGGCTACAGGATTCTCGCAGCATTTAGCTCCCTCTCTCCCTCCCTCCCTTCCCGCCTTCTTTGTTCTTTCTTTGTTTCTATGCAGTGTCAGGCATGGAACCCAGGACCTTGGACATGGTAGACATACATTCTACCATCAGGCTATGCTGCCAATCTTCAGCTCTTATTTGGTTTTGGTTTTTAAATTTTGGGACAGGGTCTCTGCGTCATTAAGTTGCTCAGGCTGGACTTGAACTTGCAGTCCTTCTCCTCAGCCTCCCAGAGTGCTGGGATCTCCAGCACTCCCAGTTTAGCACTGATTTTCAAAAGATCTAATAGCAAGAACTAAGTAACAAAGAAAGGAGTTGGGGCAGATAGGAGGAAAGTAACTTTTCCAGCAGAGAATAACTAGGATTGTTCCAGAAAAGACAGACAAAAGGATAATCAATGAAACTGAGGCAAAAGCATATTATTTGAGGCTCCAAGATTGATTCAGGAAAATCAAAGGAAAAACCTCCTTTCTGTTCTATAGATGGAAGTAGACAATTTGGTTATCAAGCTATCTATTTTTTTAGTAGTGAGGATTAAATCTAGGGTCTCACACAATGCTAGGCAAGGCCTCTTCCATTGAGCTGTATGCCTAGCACCTAATTTATTAAGCCATCATTTAATTATATATAGTATCAGGGATTGAACCCAAGAATTCTCTACCAACTGTTTTTAAAGAATTTTTATTGAGAGATAAGGTCCTATTAATTTGCCTAGGATGGGCAGAAATTTACAGTTCCCTGACTCAGCCTCCTGGAGTAGCTAGGATATAGGTGTGCACCATTGACCCTAGTTTGGTTAAATGTGTGAAGAAAAACACGCCATACACCACAAAAGATAGATCATTAATTTTAAGAGTTAGAACATTAGATCAATGTCTTTCTGATACTCCTTTTTAAAAGTAAAGACCTGCTAATCAAAAGAGTTTTGTAAAATAAAAGGCAAGACTCAAAATTAGGAGAAGCTGGGCCGGAGGGTTAGCTCACTGCTTCTGGCGCCTGCCTCACAAGCGCAAGGTCCTGAGTTCAATCCCAGTGACCACATAGAATGCTGGGCGTGGCAACTCACGCCCACCAGCAATCAATACCACATACCACAGTGCCTGGCATGTAATCCCAGCGCTCAGGAGGCAGAGACAGGAGGATTGCTGAGTTCGAGGATTGCCTGGGCTACATAGTGAGCTCAGAGCTAGCCTGAACTACAAAGTGAGACCATGTCTCAAAAAAAAAAAAAAATCGTAATTGCAAAGTAGAAGTAGGGGTGAGGGTGGGGTAAAGAGATTAAAAATTATCAAGACATTATATATGTA
>PVIC010043286.1:0-15486 GCA_004025085.1 Thryonomys swinderianus | reverse complement strand
CAGTGACAAGGAATTAATATAGCAGCTGGGATCCGCGTGGTTAGGAACCTTCTTCTTAATTACCAATATCCCAGAGGTTACCTATATTAACACAGGGCCCCTTGGGATGTGATTGGATGAGAGGGTGGGGCAGTGCTTATGGTGGGATATGATTGGATGCAAGGGCAGAAGCAGCATTTAGCAATGTATGATTGGTCTGCGTCACCTGCATCACCTGAGTCTGTGCATTGCGGTGGTGGTTTCTTAAAGGGGCATGACCTCTTTTTGTCCAGGGAGAGAGAGAGAGAGAGAGAGAGAGAGAGAGAGAGAGAGAGAGAGAGAGAGAGAGAGAGAGAGAGAGAGAGAGAATAAGAAGGGTTTGACCACACACATTGATCTCCATGATGCTTGTACCACTCTACATTACCACCAACAATGGAGAAGGGTTTCTTTTTCTCCACAGCCTCAGCAGGATTTGCTGCTGTCTAATTTAGGAGATTCAGTTTAAATGAGCTTCTAGAAGATGTTGTTAGTGTGTGAAGAACAAATGGGTACACTATTTTCACTCTGGAGTAATGGAGGGAATCCCAGTATATTGGAACTTCTGGAATAGTTGAGTACAGTATAACTAAATATACCATCGTGCCTGGCATTTTTTCACCTTAAATTTTGATTAAGAATTAAAGAATGCATAGTCTAATGATTTATGTCTTCTTTCTCACTCATCTTTTTATTATTGTGATATTATTTTTTCCATTCTCAACAAGGGTTAGTAGGTGAAGAACAACAACAAATGCAAGTTTAAATCAAGCACAATGTTAACCTCTGGTATAACAAATTAAAGTAAAATCTAAGAGAACTGAACTACAATACATGGTAAGTGTAGTTCTATTCTTCCTCATCCTGAATTTAACTCTTTTTACAGAAACATATGGAGATGAAACTGTAGTGCCTAATCCATTAAGCACACTGAGAATCAAGGTATACAGAAACACTATCACAGTAACCTTGAGAAGAACTCTAAAGACCAGAAAATATGGACATGATAAGTACATATTATGAGCGGGACACAAATAATATACTGAAAGGAGTGTTGAACTTCTAACATTTCAAGAAATGAAGTGAGCTCATATTTACTTTCACTAGAATCGTTTAAATTATTGTTTTTATTGTCAGAACCAGGTACAATGAGTCACGATGCAAACTGTTCATATTACAGTGGTATTTACTTCAAAAAGCAAAATGACCATTAAGTAGACAATTAGGTTTACAATATTATTTCAATATTTTTGTTTAAGAATCTCCTAATCATCTCAAGTCTTTGAGGATTTATACTTACGTGAACACAACTGAAGTTTAAGCTATGCATTGCCATGATACTTTTCTTACCAGTCAAACAGTTATGAAGTTCATCTGGGAAAAACAAAAGCAAGATATGAATAAAGAAAAGAGAAATTAGAGTTTAACACTGTCAGCAATTTAAATAATTCAGGGATCTATTCATTTTCATCCTAAACTTATTTAGGATAGGTTTAGATTTGCAAATAAAAAAAATATTTTTTTTGAGAAAACAAAGAACCTAAATATCTGATTCCAAGTTCCCGCATTTTTATAATGGTTTATTTGCCATATCTGGTGATATAACATCAATACATTGTTACCAACTAAAATTCCTACTTTATTTAGACTTCTTTTGATTTTGTCTGATGTGTTTTTGAGAGGGAGTTCCCAAATTCTATCCAGAATTCTTTGTTTAGTTACTCTCCTTCCTTAGAGTTCTCTAGAGTGATATTTTCTTAGACTGTTCCATGTTGCATTTGACAATTTCATAATGTCCTAGTCAGATCCTTTGTAGAGTGGTCCTCCATTGCTATTGTTCTGGTGTTTCCTCTCATGATTAGGTTGAGGCTATAAATGTTGGGGTTGAAACCCCTTCCAGTATCATCTTATTTCAGGAGTATGTGGTAAAAGATCTTTGTTTTATGTAAATTCGTACTTGGCATCATTGACTTAAAGTTTTGGGTTTCACCCTTCACCACTGAAGCAGAAATTTACCGCTGTTGCGCCTGTCAGATGTCTTCACGCTGGGTGTGAAGTCTCTGGGACCGCTCTCCTCACATTCCAACTTATCACATTAAAAAAAACACCTTACCTTTTAATCTGTCCGTCTATAATGTGGCAATTTATACTGAAGTATTAGTAGAATATAAAAAATAGTTTCTCCTAAGTGCTGGGCAGGAAATGTTTTGCATTCCAATGACAAGAATTACAAAATTATGGCAGGAAAAGGTGTATGCAGAAGAATAGATATACAGAGAATAAATAAGTTCCACTCAAAGTGGAGTAAGAAAAAATTCACTCTGGTTTCTAAACAGAAATCAAGGGATTCTGAAATGTTTTTCTTGTTTCAGAGGGGTACACTCAATATTGGGAATTTGTGCCAGCATGACACAATTTAATTCTCTGAAGTATTTATGTATTCAAACACAAAGCACCTAAGAGCATTATTCATGTACTGCTCACTTCCTATTATGCAGCACCTGTCTTCTACAGATGAGAGTTTGGTTACACACCTAAAAAGAGTGATGTATTTGAAGGATGAGTTATTACCTTTCTGAATATTTAGCTTAAGTATTTGTCCACTAAGGAGTCAAAAATGTTTTGTTTTACACAGGCTTGTTTTTACAGTGAAGGAAAAATTTGGGATTTAATCATAAAAAGTCAGGACAATGACTTGCTTTTCTCTTACAGTTTGGTCTTTAACGTCTCTCAGTTACCCGGGTTTTAAAGGTATGGGTCTACTGGATCTTTTCTTTGATATGAGCACCTGTAGATGTAAATGAGTATTAGAATGTATGATATTTTTGTAAAATAGGAAATATCCAAAGGGAATTTGGTGTGGGAACATAATGTGGGGAAGGAATAAATATAAATAGAAAGAAAATAAAAGAGCAACTATATAGGGGAGGTGGGTGTGGGTGGATAGGGATATGGGTAAAAATGAGAATTAACTTATGTCATATACTGGTACAAATTCCCCAGTGTTGTGTGTGATTGTGAGCTGGATATAAAATGTACCAATAAAGAATTCAATTTTAAAAAGGTATGGGTCGCCAGGCGTGGTGGCTCACGCCTGTCATCCCAGCACTCGGGAGGCAGAGGCAGGAGGATTGCTGAGTTCCAGGCTTGCCTGGGCTCCATAGTGAGCTCAGAGCCAGCCTGAACTACAAAGCGAGACCCATTCTCAAAAAAAAAAAAAAAAAAAAAAAAAAAAAAAAAAAAAAAAAAAAAAAAAACAAAGGTATGGGTCTAAGAGTGTTACCACTGGTAGGTGGCAGAAACTTAAAAGTGGGGAAAAGTGGTGGAGATTATTTAAATTGGTAACTGGCAAAAAGAGCTTTGGATCCCTGAAAGACTTTCCATATAGGTTACCTTGGGCCTCCGGTGGCTCGCTCAAGATCTAAACCATTTTTCTCTGCCTTGCACTCCTACTGGTACGTGGCGCCTTTCCACGGGTCCAGTAGGACAGAGCCAGTCACCCAAACCTGAGCCAGAATGAACACTTTCTCATTACGAGTGAATTATTTTATGCCTTCTGCTGCAGTGATGGAATTCCTATGAATGTACTTGCCTTGCCATCCCACAAAGGAAACAGCATCAGTCAACATGTATTACTGAGCTAACAGGAAACAGATTTTTGTACGGGAAATCTTGTCTATATCTGATAACTTTAAAATGTCACAACAACATGCATATTAATGTCAACTCTAGCACCTAGATCTTGTAAGTAAACAAGGAAAGACACTGAAATTTGGTAATGGTTGCATTTAGGTAAAGTACTTTACTGTATGCTTGCCAATCCTGTACCCTAACTGTGGGTGTTTTATTCAAGGGGGATTAATTTTAAAACCAGTAGAACTTTTGGGTAATTCAAATTGCCCTCCATTAAGTTAGCATAGAGATTCATCCAATCAATTTAACACTTTAAAATAATAGAATTGACTTTCCTCTAAGAAGAAAGATTTTTAAATTTACTCTCAGCAAATTTGAGTTACAGAATCGATTCAGCACTGAGTACACAGACTCCTGATCTACTGTACAGATTGTGATCTTTCCAGTCTTCATAACCGCATGAGTCAAATCCCCCAATAACAGCCTACATGATGCCCTGCAGAGGCCTAATTGCTATAGATATTAATGAAATAAAATGGAAAATATCTCAATACATAACAAATATAATCAAAGATAATGAGTCTATCAAGCATTTTACTTTGAATAAAAGCTATGTTCTTCCAGTATGTAGATGGGCATATTTAGAATTCTATTTGATTACCTCTCATATACTGACTAAAGTTTTAGGCTCTAAATTAATAGTGATGTTGCCTCAACTATCATTACTTAAATCTGAAATCTAAGTTATTATGGGACAATTTTAAATTTTAATAGGCCGTTGTCTCATTTATAAAGTGAGGCTGAGAATAGAGGTCATAATATTGTGAACAGTAATGGCAACAAGTGATTTGTGAACTTTGGTTGAAAAAAATGTAGTTTCTCCAAGGGAAATAAGGGAAAAGTTTCTATGAATTGAGACTTAAATTTATTTAATATCATTAATTTTTGATTCTCAATCCAATGTAGAATGAGTCTCCTACTTTTCTCTTGCTGTTGAAGCAAAATGTCTGACACCAAAATTTAAAAGGGAAAGCGTTAAAATGTAGTTCACAGTTTGTAATGTTTTCAGTCCCTAACTGGCTGGCTCCAAGGCCCAGTAGCACATGATGAGGCACTTGACAGAGGAGAAACAGTTTATGGTGCCTACAAGGTAGCAAAGGCAACAAGGGAACTTCAACAGCTTCTTTTTTACCCTTTTATCCTGCTGAGACTACTGGAATGGGAGCAGTGCCAGATCAATCAGTATATGGGTTTAGTTGTCACATGCTCTTCATCCCACTGCCACGCACTCCAGGTCCAGCCACCTGTGACTGCTTGAGGCCTCGCGGGACATCTAGACCTGGAGCGCAACAGCAAGATAAGAGAATGAAGTACTCATCCCTGCTCTGCTCGAAGAGGTTGCCTTGGCACAAAGTCACCTCAAATATAACCATATGATGAACTCTGATTTCTGGCTGCCTGTCCCAGATCAGGGAACTATAATTAGATATCTTAAAAGGTATAATTTACACACAAGAGAAATTTGTTGCTTAATTCTGACATCTGGGAAATCCAAAATGACAACAGTGTTGTTCCTCATGGAATGAACCGTCTACATATCTTTGCATGACAGATGTGGTAAAAAGCCCCCTAAAGGCTTTTTTGTGGGGACCCCTTACTAGCTAGGTTTTAACATTTGGATTTTGGGGTGACATAAAGAGTCAGACCATAAAATTCTGACCCTGTCCTCCATTATGTCTTTATCATATGACAGACTCATTTATTATATCTTCAGAACCGTAAAAGTTTGAACTTGATTCAGAACCAACTTGAAAGTTCAAAATGTTATCTAAATATTTCCTAAGTCAGATATAGGTAGACACAGGTAAAATTCCTGCTAATACAGCTATGTGCCTATAAAATCAAGCAAGGTATGTGTTTCTGAGATGTATTGGTGGAAGAGGCATAGTGTAGAAATATTCATTCATAGTGAGAGAAATAGAATGAAGAAAGTATGACTCAACCCAAGTAAGTTAAAAATACAATGATTCAAACAATATTGTCCTCAGTATTAAGAATAAACTTATATGGTTCTGTGTATTCCTTTGTAGATGTATTTTGCATATTTCTCAGTAACTCTGCTTCCACTCTTCTTTCTTTCCTTCTCCTTCCTCATTTTCTTCTTCCACTCCCCTTCTTCCTCCTCCTCTTTTTTTTCCTTTTTTGTAGATCACATGCTGCATTTCTCACTGGTTGAAGTGTGGCATCTACACCTGTATCAGGCTGAAGGCCCTTGACTGCCTTTAATGCTTTGGAGTTATGCTGACAGACTTGTATCCGTTGATCTATTGAGAACATTCTTTGGTGGTATGACTCACGGTTCCTCTTGACCACGGCCTCACCGAGGGCTCCGTGCTACGGTTTCCTCACCTGCTAGGTCGGAGGTGGCCTCCAAAAGGCAGGACAAAGACCTCAACTTTCCTAAATTATTTTCTGTGAAAAATAATTTCAGGATCCATCACTGAGAAGTTTTATTAAGCAGATTTTCCAGGTGCATTTTACAGGTAGATTTAGTAAATGTTGAGAAATTAAGGAAGGAACTTCATATTTAGGAGTTTAAGAGCTCAGATCTGATGATAAGGGTCAAAATTGAGCATTAACAAAAAGAAAGAAACTTACAAAAATAAAGACCAGCTTTAATGGATTAGCTGAGCTGGGCGGGGTCTGGGTGACCATCATCTCCAGTTGAATTGTGCAGAAAGCAGGCTCTGGAAGAATATCTTATTAGCCAATCTGTTTTCTGCTATATTATTCGTTTGCTTTGAACTCTCAAATTTTGTGGTGGCTCTAATTTTTGATGTTGATAAGTGGCTATTCTTGTATATTAGTCTCTCATCTTGTCCTGGGAGAAGACACTTGAAATCCATGCCTTCAAAGAAGAGAGCATTATTTAGCACATAGTTTCAGAGGGCTCTATCCGTGGTTGATTGACTCCAAGGAAGAAAAGCACGGCAGAAGTTCATTGCTGAAGCAAGATGCTCAATTCATGGCAGCCAAGAAGCAGAAAAGATGCAAGAGGAGCTGGACAGAAAAATGCCCTTGTGTCAATTAGTGCTAGTAGAGAAGCAGATTTAATATAAATTATACAATAAAGAAGGATTCACAAGATTAGTTTTGATTAGACTAAGGAGAATAATAGAGAAAGAGGGCCATTACATTACATTATATCGGTAATAAAGTACTTGGGTATAATCCTCGTGGAAAACATTATGGACGTTCTTAAACATACTAAAATAGAACTATCAGAGAGCCAAGTATTCCCTAGTCTGGTTATATATATCCAATGGAATGAAAATCAGTGCTCCACAGATGTATCTGGACTCCCAAGTTCATTATGTTACTATAGTCACAATAGCCAAGATACGCAATCAACTTATGTCTTTCAGGTAATAATTGCATATATGTAACCTTTATGCAAAAGGGAAATATAGCTATTTTTGAGATGATAGATGAAACTGACAGACTGTTTTGGGCTGTACTATAATCACCCTTTTTATTTTGCTTATAAATTTTCCCTTTTTTTTTTTTGCAAAAATACCTGAGAAAACCATTCTTAGACAGTTGCATTGAGATGAAGTAGAAATGCTAAAGCCTTCCCACAGTCGGTGAACTCTGAAAGAGCACCTTCCGATGCTTTGTGTACCAGACTGTGTGAGAAACACATCTGAAGACTCGCAAGCCATTTCACATGGCATAAAAACACAGCAGAAGCACAGCACAGGGTAAAAATAATCCATGGAACAGTACTATGTAAAGTACTCTATTTTAAATGGTTTCTTTTTTTGACTTTTATTAGTAACTATCTGCAATGCATTATGATTACATTCACTACAAGCAATTGATATGTGTACAAAACACACCCCAATTGCCTTCTTTTTCCCTTTGTTTCTCCTCCTCCCTCCACCGCTCTTTTATTTTTCCAGCATCAGATTCATTTAGTTGTCTTATAAGACCTTATCATATATAAAGATAGAAAACCAGACTAATCGGACAAAGAACACATAAAACATGAAAGATAATTGTACTAAGTCAAGGTACATTGTTAGATGGATTGTCTAAACTAGATTACCTTTCTTTTACTTTTTGCTTATTATGTGACTTTTTAAAAATACTTTATATGTATGGAGTCTTTTATATTAGAAATCATGGTACACTTGTGCTTTTGTGTCCGAGTTACTTCCATTAATGTTATGGTAGATATCAGGTAAAATAATATAAGCCAAACACAGAAAGAAAGATCCCAAACAAATTTTATTGCATACATAATCTAAAATGTGTTGAACACATGGACTCGGAGAATTGAATAGTGGTTACTGGAGACTGATTTAACATGTGAGGAGAAAAATGGTGTATGTGAGACAATGGGTATTTTGTCAGCTACTTTTCTCACATTGCTGAGACATATCACTTGACACTCAAACTTAATGGGGAAAAGTGTTTATTTAGCTTACAGTTTGTAGAGATTCCAGCCCCCATAACTGGCTGACTCCAAGGATGGGTGGCATGGCACACAGGCCTGGCAGAGAAGAAACAATTCATGGTGGCCAGAGGTAAAAAAAGCACCAAGACAACAGGGGAGTTAACATCATCTTTCTGCCATATTTAGCCCATCCAGTGCCAGTCACACTCATGTAGTGGTTTAGTAACTACGTGCTCTCAATCCTAGCAAAACACATTTCAGATTCAGCCTCGCCTGAAACGCATGAGGCTTTGGGGTGCTATGTAAACACAAGGCACAACAGGTACAAAGCTACAGTTACGTAGGAACATAAACATGAAAGCTTACAAGCTGATGACTCCAGTCAATAACAATGTTTTGCATACTGGAAAATTTTTAAGAGAGGAGATTATAGGTGTTTTTGTGATACATAAATATATACAGTGGAAGATGACAGATATTTTAAATTGCTTTGTTCTATTTGTTACAGTGTGTATATTAAAACGACATTTTGTAAACTTTAAATTTATACAATTAAAACAGTTCACTCAGTTTCAACTGACTTTATGAAGCAGATCAAAGGAAAGCATAAGCTCACTGTTCTAAACCATTCATTAATACCAAATCTTCAAGTACAAAAGGAATCAAAATTATATCTTGAAAGAATTTCAGAATTTTATTGTAACAAGCTTGGAAAGAAATTCAGTTCTGCTCCAGCTGATGAAAATGCACTGTCATCCTCTTTACTTTGGTAAAAATCCAACGGGGTGTAGGTACTTGTAGTTGCTTATTTCTAGGTATGATAGAGATGATTCTGATATTTTTATAGGGAAGAAATTTCCAGAAGCTTGCTTTACTTAGACAATCTCCTCATCTTTAATGAACCTTCCTTTTAAAGGTGCGATTCACTCTATGAAAAGAGCAAAAACCAGTGGGTCATGTATTTCTAGGTTTAAAAAAATACTCAATTTACAACATTGCTTGGTGGTCACCTCGTAACATGAAAAGATTGATAATAAAACAAAATGCATTGAATAGTGAATAGTTGCTCTGTGTAGACATTTCAGTCTCTCTCCATTCTCCACTGACCTGCAACTAACACAACTATAAAAAAGTAGATTTTAAACGTGTTATGTCTTTAATTTTTGTTAAAATAAGTTACATTCAGCAAAACTGAGATTTAATCTTTGATAAAATGCCAAGAAAGGGAATCTCTGAATCCTCTTTTTACTTTGCATAGAAATTGTATCTTTTGTAACTCCTCATGAAGCAAAATTATAATTTGAAACACAGAATGGGAAGGATTAATATATGTACTTATTCATTTTCCCTGACATAAGACCTGTCTAAACAGAAGAATTATTAACAAAGAGTATAATACCTCCTGTATCTGTCTCACATAAGCTTAGATACATTAATTTTATGTCTCCTACAAAATAAATAGATTTTCCTCTAATTCAATAATATATTTTAAAAGTCAATTTTGGAGATGCTGATTTTATTAAAAAGTTGTGTCTCCCTTAATAAAGTTAGAAAACTAAAATTTAAATACTGAAAGCTATAAACAATGTAAGTATATAAATAATGCAATTAAAAATTCTTGTTTTGTATCTTGCTCATCAAGGTCTAAAGTTGGTTACATGATATATCTGTCAGGCTGTATCTTTCACTTTTCCACATTTGGTGGACTGGAACATTTAAAATAGGCACATTTACAATTTTAATAGATTAAGTGACATTTTGTGTTTGAGTGCACAATTTATTTTAGTAAGGAGTACCAAACGCATCATCCAGTTTTAAAGTTCTCAGATCACTGTTTGAATTCCCCCGCTCTACTCTGAAGTCCCTTCCCTACTCTAACTTCTCACTGAACTAAGAGCAATACCTGAGTAATATGACAACAAAAGCCTCCTCCCTCGCAGTATTTTCTACATCATTGGGTCTTTTTCTTTTATTTATTTCTTCTCTATATATTTAATTGTACTGTGTGCCAAATTTCCTTACTATTATGGAGGGTACAATGATGAGAAAAAAAAAAATCATGTGCTGTCCTCAGAAGTTTTCCATACTATTCTAAATGATGGTCTATTATTCGCAGCCATTGCGTTAAAAGCAGTGAAGATCTCTGTGGTGGATAAATTAAGATGTCGCCTGCTTGGGATAAGAAATACTCAGGTAGCTGGTCAGGCTGGTAACACATTACCTGGGTATGTTTGTTGGTTAGTTTTTTAAGAAGTTGGTATTTTAATTAGTAGCAGTAAAGATTTTCCATCAGTCAATGTGAATGGCCCCAACTTAGTCTGCTGAGCACCTTGACTTAAGGAAACAATAAGAAATAAAAAGAAATTTTCTCTCATCTGGAACTGAAACATCTCACTTATCCTTTCCTGGGGCAACAAAATCTCACAGCCTTTGTCACCCAAGACTTTCACTGCCTCCCCAAACTACCACCAAATCTTTCCAAGACATTCAGCAAGAGACTAAAAGTTACACTGTGGGTTACCCTAGTTATCTGAATTGCTGATAACACATCATGAGGCTTCTCAGCATTCATATGTAATTTTGTAATGCTCATTATGAAGCCCTTTTATATATTTATATCAGTATCTGTGTCTGTCTCATAGTGGCTCTGTTTCTTCAAAAAGTTCTATTATATTGATTAGTCTGGAAGTTTCTCTGTGAAGCATTAGAGAGCAACTCACACATGAAACTCACACAAGGCTACTTCCTTCACCCATGTAAACTAAAAAATGTTTTATATCCATGAGGAAGAAAATCCAAATTATTTGCAATCTTGATTGACCTATATTATTTTGCAGAGTAATATCTATGTAATAAATTAATCACTACAAGAAACACAAAGTCGTAATGATTCATGCTCTTAACATGTTCAGAGACTTGTTTGGATAAAATTGAATGTGGGCCTGTAAGGTGGAGGTGCTAAGTAGATGAATGAAAATCATCTAAAATGAAAATCAGGTTAGGATAAGTGATATTAAAATAAATCGAAGAAATGAATGAAGAAAATTCAGTTCTATTTAAGAGCAATCAAAGATATTAAAGACTTGGTGATATACACATGCAACCTTCTGTATGATATTTAGTATGGAGACAACTATTGCAGAAAGATGGAGCGAAATAACATGAAGGAAACAAGTCAGGAGGCAGTAAGTAGCCTGGTCTGCATGTGGAGTAACACTGCATAGGACTTAGTAGTTTAGAATACTAAATGTCTGAGAATGTAGTTTGAAATGAAGTTTGATAGGTGCATGTTTTTGAATGGGACAAGTAGAGTCCAAAAAGGGTGACTCAACAGTTACACTGATTACAGCATGGAGGAATTTGTAAGGGGGGAAGACTAAAAACATAGACTGGTTATGAGCCCCATCCAAGATTCAGTCAATCAAATATGAAATTAAGCAGTGTCAAGAGAAAACCATGAAACACAATGGAAAAAGGCTCATGTAGAGAATGTCTGTTTGCAGCTCAATAGCTGATGGGTCATACTGAGTAGGAGAAATGGAGGAATCACAGATGAAGTGGAGACTTCAATCCAGGGGTTGCTATTGGAATGTATTAAGTGTCAGATAAATAAGTAGACTTGAGCAAGAAAATGAGGAGTGTCAGTCAGAAAATTTTAGATTTGTGCTATCGTTTTGATGGAGACATCAGTAAATAAAGCCATTGTCCGTCAGGTGTCCTGTTCCAGAGGATGTTAAGACAAGGTAGGGTTGTGAGAGTTGTTTACGTACAGCGGTGTTTGAAACTGCCAGGGCCAAAGATTTGGTCCTCTTGCCTCATTCCTTCCAGATTTCTGGAATTACAGACAAGTGTCAAAACTCTCAGTTGTAATATTACTAACATGTTAAAAGAATAACTCTTCATTTGTAGTTTTTTTCTACTGAACAATAATTTTCTATACCATTGATTTTTGATACTTTCATTATTTCCTTTCTACTTTCTTTAAACATTTTGTCATTTTCAAATTTCTTGATTTAGACATATTTTCAGGTATTATTATTTTCAGGTAATATTAAATTACTTATCTTTGAAATGCAAATTTTCTTAGAGGTATAATGTAACATGTTAAGAAATTTGTAAGTAATATTTTAGTATTACTCTGCTTTGAATATTTTAAGAATTCCGTTATGATTTTTGACCAATACTTTGCTACAAATTTCTTGATTTAGACATATTTTCAGCTATTATTATTTTCAGGTAATATTAAATTACTTATCTTTGAGAATGCAAATTTTCTTAGAGGTATAATGTCACATGTTAAGAAATTTGTAAGTAATATTTTAGTATTACTCTGCTTTGAATATTTTAAGAATTCCGTTATGATTTTTGACCAATACTTTGCTATTAATGAAGTGATATATATTAAGCAAATTGAGTGATGTTCTCTCAGAACTTTTTAGGTACAATTCCATTGTGTCTTGGGTGATAACATTTTGTTTAGAGGTTATTGTAATTATAATTATTTCTCTTTATATGATCTATTTTACTTATTGCCTGAATGCTCTGTGTTTTCTGCACTTATAGAAATTTTTCTGATCACTTACAGAAAACTTTTCAGTCATCATCTTTTTAAAATAGTTTCTTCTTCAATAATCTTCTTTCTTTTTCACAACTTTCATAAAACATATGTAAGGCATTTTATTTCAAATAAGTATATTTCAAAAATTTTATTTGTTTATTGGACAAGACATGACAAAGTTTATTTGGCAAAAATAAAAGTATTTATTTAACGATTGTACCTTTGAGTGCAAGCCTTCATGTATGTGGTAAGTTACAGTTTGAAGTAGAGAATATTTATTTACATGATTTGAGGTGGGATGGGAGTCTGTAAAATTCATAAACCTATAGAAAGTTTGGGCTTGATTTACAGGAACAAAAGGATTTCTCACTTACAGACAAGAAAAATAATGTCTCATTTCACAGGTGAATTAATAGCCATATTTAGAAAAGAATATCAGGGACTCTATTATATTTCTCAAGATCTAGTTTCTGTCCTTAACCATATAAACTAAGCTAATGTATGGATTTAAAATGTGTTTAAGGGTTTTGATGTGAAGGATCTGGAAAAAAGAAGTATAAACAAGCTTAAAGAGAATATGTATAGATAACCTTTGGTAAGACTGAGTGTGTTTTTAAATTATTATTTTCCTTGTCTCTTCTCAAACTAGCTTTATTTCTTCTGTTCTGACTCATTCCTCTCCCTAGACTATAATCCCTTATTCTTGAAGTATGTAGAGGGTTAAAAGTCTCTCTTCTTATTACTGATTCAGGCTCATGAGAGACATAGACCCTTCTTATGCAATGATAAAGAAAATTTCACTGTGATCGAAAGGAGTCATGAGAATATTTTGTTCTGTTGTTTGATCAACTCAATTTTGGATGATTTTTAAGAGAGTATAAGGACAGTAAAGAGTCATTAATGATTAAGCTTCATTTTATATTCATGTTAATAAGTATGGGTTAGAAAAAAAAGTAAATTGTTGATGAAAAGTCGATCCAAAAAGTTGTAGAAGTGGGACAAAATTAGCATTTGTATAACCATTTTATCTGTAAAGATAACCTATATTTCTCCAACAATGTTAATCCTAGTTACAAAATGTGGAATTTAATTTCATATAGACTTCTTGTTTTGTTAATAAGAAAACTAATGCCCCTCTACATTAATATAGCAATGGGAAAATAATATATTAAATAAAGATATCTATTTTTTAATCATGGACTTGTTACTAATATTATTATTATTTATTTATTATAGGGCTCAGAACCTAGATCTGTGCTCAACTTTGCAGACATGTAGACAATATATTGTGGGAGACAGGCTAAGAGAACACAGCCAGGACCCTCGTGGCAAGCTCCAATTCCCCATGAGTCCCACAGCAAAAGGATTAACAAACAACAAAATCAGAACCTTGAGGAAAAAACTGAGCCTGCGCTCAACTCTTGTTACTCTGAGCAGTGGCAGCCAAAGGTCAAATGTCACACAAGTAGAAATGGCCCATGCCCCGAGCTCACTGCACTTTTATTTGATACCCATAATCTACTTCACATCTATAATTTTAGCATGCATAGAACAAGGTGATCCCAAGACTTCAAACCCAAAATCCTAGTATGCATAAAACAGGGTGGCTATCCACAGTAATTCATGTAGTTGAAGATCCCTTAGAGCAGGGCAGACATTCTTAAATCAAAGTAAGTCTTAAGACCAATAATCCTACTGCAGTAATCCTTGTAGTTTAAGATTCTACAGGGTGGGACAGATGTCTGCAATAACCCCAAAAGTTGATCCCATAGAGCAGGGCAGACATCAGTAAATCTAAGTAACTCAAAAATCCAAGTCATCTGCAGTTCCCAATGGCATATAGTGGCCAGTTCCACATAATATTAACACACAGCCTCACATAGGTAGCAGAAATATACTTCATAACACAAAGGTAACAAAGTTTAGTAGCTAGAATATTTGTATGGGAATTTTACTCTATAGACTCATATATACAGGATGTTAAATTTTTACCTGAGCTGTACTTGAGAGTACAATAAAAAAAAACATGATGGGGTTATTCTAAGAAAAATTGAAAAACATTTTTAGAAAAGCTAGTAAGATTGAGAGTCATGACCATTTATGGCAGAAGTATAAAATATTATAGGTGCAACTGGAGACTCTTAGAAGATGCTAGTGAAGTGTTTGGAGCCTCCTGTTATATCTAGCTCAATTTTGTTTTATATATTATTAATAGTTATAATTTTATTAGGCTTTCTTACTGGATGTGTAATAGTAAGTGAAATAAGACCTGTTCTGTTCAAAATTAAATTATTTATACTTGTGATGGTATATTAAGACTCCTCAGGGATTAGTTTTGGGGCTGTGTGGGAAATATTTTACATCATACAGATAATTTTGAATGCAGTTCTGTCATTTGCCAGAATTGGCCATGCTTTTGTTTTCCTTTGAGGCATAAATGACATTTATTGTGGTAGTAATTCTCATTTTTATAATCTTTTTTTTTTTTTTGAGACAGGGTCTCACTTTGTAGTTCAGGCTGGCTCTGAGCTCACTATGTAGCCCAGGCAAGACTTGAACTCAGCAATCCTCCTGTCTCTGCCTCCTAAATGCTGGGATTATAGGCGTGAGCCACCACGCCCGGTGCTGTGGTATGTGGTATTGATTGCTGGTGGGCATGAGTCTCCACGCCCAGCATTGTATGTGATTACCAGGGATTGAACTCAGGACCTTGTGCTTGTGAGGCACGCGCTGGAACCACTGAGCTAACACTCCAGCCCCATTTTTTTTTTTTTTTGAGACAGGGTCTCGCTCTGTAGTTCAGGCTGGCCCTGAGCTC